>SEYY01023178.1:22500-50000 GCA_009176605.1 Armadillidium nasatum | reverse complement strand
GAAACATCTCAATTCATCTAATCTTATCTCTGTTCGTCAGTATGGCTTTCATAAGAAACACCATACTGATGATCTTCTTTCCCTTCTTCCTGATGTTTGGTCTTCTGCTCTTCGGCATTTTGGTGAATCCTTTTGCTTGTCATATTCGAAAGCCCTTCGATAGGGTCTGGTACATAGCTTTGATTTCTAAACCTATCCTTCTCTCTGTAGCTCTCCTTCACAAGGTGGAGTCTAGGGATTTTCTTCTTATCAACTCTTTCGCTCCAACTAATTCTCACCAATCTCTTTATGACTGCCGAATTGTTGGATCACTCTCTTTCTATACTATCGCTATTACAATGGACACTGCTCTTCTGAACTCTCTCGTCGCATACCTCCTCCATTGAGAAAGGCTCGTGCGACACCACGTTCTATACAGTCTCATCCTTTCCTGTCCGACTATCCGACCCCAGACTTAACCTCTATTTTCAATCTTGCATGTACTCTACTGGTAAAGTCTGGAACACACTCCCTTTATCTGTTTTTCCAACTTCCATTGACTTGCACACTTTTAAGCGCCGTGTATCGGGACATGTCGGCGTTTAATGATTAGGTTCCGGAGTTGTCCCAACTCTGGTGGAAATTAGTAGGCCTCTGGCTTTTGCCCACCATGGGAGACTTATATATATATATATATATATATATATATATATATATATATATATATATATATATATATATATATATATATATATATATATATATATATATATATATATATTATATATATATATTAAACATTGAAGTTTAAAGTTTGCTATAGGGGAATCCATGTTTAATGAATATTTAGTCTGCGAGAGTGGTTAACAGATTTTCATTATCATATATATAAGTATATATATATATATATATATATATATATATATATATATATATATATATATATATATATATATATATATATATATATATATATATATATATATATATATATATATATATATATATATATATATATATATATATATATATATATATATATATATATATATATATATATATATATATATATATATATATATATATATATATATATATATATATATATATATATATAGGGAAATAGTACTTATAAACACGAGTTTGCAATTTTAAGAAACAAGTTTTTTTTTTTGAAGACAAAGATTTCTATTTCTGTAACGGGTCATTTACCCAGGGCATTTAAAGGCACAGTAGTTTATTAATTATTATTATTATTATTATTATTATTATTATTATTATTATTATTATTATTATTATTATTAATATTATTATATTATTATTATATTATTATATTATTTATTATATATATATATATATATATATATATATATATATATATATATATATATATATATATATATATATATATATATATATATATATATATATATATATATATATATATATATATATATATATATATATATATATATATATATATATATATATATATATATATATATATATATATATATATATATGTGTGTGTGTGTGTGTGTGTGTGTGTGTGTGTGTGTGTGTGTATTCTAAGGATTTATATGTGTTGAATAAGGGAAATTCGCAGGTATTTTAAATTCTCCTGAAATTTTTAAGGTCATATTTCCAGTTACTTGACCCTTTGATGATTAGTCTTTTCAGAATTTCGCTTTATATATTTATATTCCACAAATACACATGCATGCAAACACACACACACACACACACTATATATATATATATATATATATATATATATATATATATATATATATATATATATATATATATATATATATATATATATATATATATATATATATATATATAGAGAGAGAGAGAGAGAGAGAGAGAGAGAGAGAGAGAGAGAGAGAGAGAGAGAGAGAGAGAGAGAGAGAGAGAGAGAGAGAAAGTTTAATGGTATCTTGCTAGAATAATTATTGATAACAGTTATGACATTATAAAGAGAATTAAATTTTAAATTTCAGATATAATAGTGAAAGTTTAAAAAAAAAAGAAAAAAATTTGAGGTAATAATTTGACAAAAAGAGGTATAACGAAGCTGTATTTCTGTATTTACTTTTATATAGAGAAACTAATTTTCCTCCTAAATACCATCTTAGATAATTATATAATAAAAAAAAATAAAGCAAAGCAACAGTACAAGGTAATACACTACTTTGAAACAGGGTTTCGAGCCTTTCTTAGTTTACCTTCTTCTTGAAGAAAAAAAATAAAATAAGGTAAAATTAATACGGCTTTCGAAATTTCAATTAAAAATTGTTACGTTTTGGGGGTCTTCTCCAAACAAAATCCCCCTTCGTTATTATATGTTCAGCCAATTCAGTTTTCTATCAACTTTTAATGAGAACCAAACTAAAGTAACCATTGTTATTTCAAACTTATTCTTTAGTAATGCCTCTATTAATTGCGACTTCATTTTTGTATCCTTGATCTGAAGATGTTCCAAGAACGTGTAGAAACTTTCTTTTTATATATGAATCATCTTTTAATGATGCTTGTTTCATTCTTCGTATATTCGGTCTCTAAGAACATATATGTTTATGGCTAGAGATGCAAAAAAAAAAAAAAAAAAAAAAAAAAAAAAAAAAAAAAAAAAAATTTTTTTTTTTTTTTTTTTTTTTTTTTTTTTTTTTTTTTTTTTTTTTTTTTTTTTTTTTTTTTTTTATATATTTTATATTATTACTCAAAGGTTCTCTTCTCTTCCTTCTCTTTTTAAACACACATGCTTAAACTTGAATCTTTTTATGTCGTCATATGCTCACTTCAATATATAAAAAAAATTATACATTAAGAAAAAATTTAAAATTTAAAAAAAAAAAATTAATTTGAAATAGAATAGAATAGAATAGAATATGGCAGGCGGGGTTTGGAGTCCCCCACCGGGAGGGGCACAGTTCCCCACAGGGGGTCTCCCTTATATCTTACTATATTAATATATATAATTCATAATACGGGTCTATTCAGTCATGCATTTATAAAATTGCTGTTGATGACAGGTGGAAGCAGAGCAAACGTTGACAGACATTTCAAAAACGAGTAGTCTTCTAAATATTTCTTAAAAGTGGCTGACAACATTTTTTCAAAACTCGTTCAAATCAGGCTGTGTTCAAATAGTCGAAACAGTAAATCTTAGTTGCTATATGGTTGTCAGTTGTCACCCCGCCATCTTTTTTTCAACCAAATCGTAATTTCACTCCTATTTTACTAATAATTGGAGTACACGAACGGACGCACCATGCAGAGAGAACGGCCTATATTAGAAAAAAAATTCGTTTGCTATTTCGGAAACTAAAAAAAAAGAGGTTCATTTAAAAAGTAGGCCAAGCCAACGTACGGTAGGTATTACTCTTAACATTAGCACCACTCTGGGGGTATTCTGTAGTGAACAATATTTTTAAATCAGTATAGACTTAAAATATAAGAAAATAAAATAAAATAAATGCTTATTCTATCATTATTGATAGGACAACACTTTTTTTTTTCTTTTTTAATCTGAGCTAAAATTTCATCCGAATACAGAGTTCCAAGCTTTCACAAATTTTTATTCGTATTTCAATAATATATATATATTATAATATATATATATATATATATATATATATATATTATATATATATATATATATATATATATAATATATATATATATATATATATATATATATATATATATATATATATATATATATATATATATTATATATATATATATATATATATATATATATATATATATATATATATATATATATATATATATATATATATATATCGAAAATGGTCTGAAAATGGCAAGTTTAAAAAAAAATTCGATGTTTTTGGCTTTTGGCTTTTTTTTTTTTTTTTTTTTTTTTGCAAAAAAAAAATAAATAAAAAAAAATAAAAAAAAAAATAAAAAAAAAAAATTAAACCAGTCTCATCTCTATTTATGGCGTAATTTTATAATTCTTCACTTTTTTTAAACACATAAAAGTAATTTATTTCCGAAGTGAAGAAAAAAGAAATTTTAATTCCAAGTGTTATGCAGAGTTTTCACTCAGACAAAATTTCGGCAACACATGGCATACAAAACTGTCGTACATGACAATGTAAAAGTGTTTACACTAAGTAAGCATAAGTGTGTCATAAGACAGAGTAATATTCAACATTTATGTTGAAAGTTAAACTCGACACATCCAACAGAAACCTGTTTGCGAAAATGTTGAAAACTTTCTTGTCACTATTTTGAAAAAGTTACCAATTTCGTTTCGAAAGTAATAAGGTAGAACCATAGTACACACTAGACAATGATAGAATATATTTTATGAGAAGTGCAAAAATACTTATAAGCAGATCCCTTTTCGTAAAAATAAGCACAAATAAAGAATAAAATGATAAATGAAAGCAAATTAAAGCAAATTTAATTACCATTTTATGATTGTTGTTTTACATAACTCATTAAATCTATATATATATATATATATATATATATATATATATATATATATATATATATATATATATATATATATATATATATATATATATATATATATATATATATATATATATATATATATATATATGGTCTCTTGGTAAGCTCTTTTGATGATAAATAAAAAGCACAGAAATCACTGTTAATTGTATAATTAATAAAGAGACCCTATAAAATTATTAATATTTCATTGATACATTTGTGTGGTGAATTATTTATGCTTTTACAATTTTCCGGTTAAATTAACCGAAGAGCAAATAACACGTGTGGTCGCTTGATATTCAGGAGAAAGGAGGAAGTTCTGGAGGGAAGATTCTTCCGGATCGGGCAACCTTTTGCAACTTTCAAAATGTCGTTAGATATTTAATTTATTTTAATGATCTAGTTTATATTATTACATAACAGGCCACTACACCATTCACCCACCAAAAACTGAAGGTCCAATGTGTGAAAAAGAAGAAAAATGGGTAATCAGAGTGGCGAAATCAGTTAAGAAAAACACAGCGAAAGAAAAAAGGAGACACTTACGTATGCGGGAGGGGCGGAATGGTAATTAGGCCCGGAACTACATCCAAGAGTAAGGTGACCATATTTTTCAGACCAAAATTGGGGACGCTTCTGAACATTGCCCCCTCCCCCCCTCCAAATACACTGCCCGTAAAGGTTTTAAGGGATGTATAAAGGAGGAGGGTTTTTAATATAAAGAAGAAATACGAATGTTGTTTTCGAAAACAAGTCATATGGTTTATTAGTTAAGGACATTCTAAGAAAAAAAATAAATTTTTTGCCTTCGCCCTTCTGCTCCCATGCTCCGCGTTCTCTGGCTGTATGGCGGTGTGTCACTGCCTTCTTCTGCTGTCTGGCTGACAGGCTGAATAAATAATTTTTGTCAAATCAAAACTCATTCGTGTCCTACTGACCTCTTTCCTTCCGCACCTCAGAACAGGCAGGACTTCGACACCTTCATGAGAAATTTTATATCTCGCATGAAGGAACTTGTATTCTGCTTGCTTCCTCCTTTGCGTCCATCTCAGGGCACTTCTTATATATCAAAAGCTTTGAAAACATGTACTCATGTGTATAATCGAGGCATATGTATAATCGAAGCTTTAGAGACACCCTAGCTATACAGGTTCCTTCTTAGTTCTTGAGCTCTTCGACCGGTGCTTCAAATTACAACTTCTAAATGGCAGTTCGGACATGGTCTCTATCAAACGTTTGAAACAGCTTGTGTACCTAATTCCACTTCGTCTACAGCATCTGTTCCTGCCACTTCCGCTCCTACATATTCCGTTTTTGCTTCTTCATCTGTTCCGCCATCCGCAGACCTTGCATCTTCCGCATCCGCTTCTTTATTCGCAGAATCTGCAACCTCAGCTCCTGGTACCCCTCCTGTGGATTCTGCCCCATCACTTGTAGTATCATTCTCCTCCGCCAGCTTCTTCGGCTCCGACCGACCAACTTGTAGTCCAGAAGAGAAGGAGTTCTTGCTTGAAGACAGTTTCGTTTGCTCCAAAACGTTTCAAAAAGTACTTTTTAGTGCTCCGCACTGGCTTAGGGATTAATATATAGAGGAGTATCCTCAAATAAACATGTCCAAAAAAGTGATTAGTGAAGCAACTCTGACACTTGCTCTAAAATCTTGCGAGAGAGTTTCTACTTTACAGAGTTCCTCTTACTTTTTTTGTAAAACATTCGTCATATATTTAAATTCCGCTTGTTTTTGAAAAACTGAAATTGATTGTGTTAATATTTTCTTCTTTAGACCTTGTCGCCATTCATAACTTACATTTCATCATTCATTGTGCTTTCATTGTGACAGTCGTTTTATGAAATCCTCTCTTTCTCTTGGGGTTGTTCATTTGGGGTAGTGACGTCATAATCTTTGAATTACAACTGTGGGAGAATTAATGAGCCTAAGTATTTACTCTGTAATTATATAAATATTTTATTCAATTTTTCATTGTTTAAAATCGCGTAGTTCCTTCATTTATGTGAATTGAAAATAAGAAAAGCTTAATATTTATACATTATATTTCTTTTGCATCAGGCCTCCAACCTAAAACTCACACACACAAATAATATATGTATATAATATTAATAAAGCTAATAAGAAAATTATAACAGATTAATTGAAATTCTCTGATAGAGGGGGCCATGAACCCCCCCCACAGAAATTTTTCTAATTACACTTTACTGTAAAATAATGGTAATGTTACTCAAAGGGGTGAAAAGATCATTCAAACAAGGTCATCAATATAGGCTATAGGGTCTCTTGGTAAACCTTTTTGATAGTAAATGAGAAACACAGAAATCATTGTCAAATGTATATTTAATAAAGAGACTCTATAAAGTTATTAATATTTTATTGATGCACTTGTATGGTGAATTACTTGTTTTTATAATTTTCCTGTTAAATTGACAGAAGAGCAAATAACACGTGAAGTAGCTTGGAAGGAAGGAGCAAGAAAGAAGCTCTCAGAGGGAAGATTCTTCCGGTTCGGGCAACCAATGGTAAACCTTGGGGCAACCTTCTGCAACTTTTCCAGATGGAGCTAGATATTTATTAATTTAAATGATATATTTTATATAATTTCATAACAGGCCACTACACACACACACACACACACACATATATATATATATATATATATATATATATATATATATATATATATATATATATATATATATATATATATATATATATATATATATATATATATATATATATATATAGTCTTATTAAACTTTGGTCTTATCATAGTATAATACTTATACTATGGTGTTATTAATTATATCTACATTACGCGATTTTTTTTTTATAGCCAATATTTCGTTCGCGCTTTTTTTTGCGTATTTTTTTTTATTTTGCAACTCGTGGCAATTTTTTTTTTTATAGCTAATTTTTGTTTTTATTTGACAAATTTTTTGTTGCAATAAACTTACTTTAATATATACATTTATCCTTTAAGACAATAAGATTAGGTTAATTAAGTCAAACTAGTCTGTTAAGAAAATGAAGGGAAAAGACATGAAGCATTTATCAGATTTATAAAATATACTCTCGCCAAATTGGCTACATTTCAGGATTTTTCATTACTTTTTTCGATTTTTAAAACTCGATAATTTATTCCCCTTTCTTTTCTCAGCTTTTTAAATATTTTTAGTTTTTTTTTTCGTTGGGGGGAGGGGGAGGAGGTGGAGTCAAAGGGTAAACTTTGGTGGAGTCTTGTTCTACAAATAGGTAAAATTCGTAACAATTGACTGTGGTAGATGTAATTAATAAATATATATATATATATATATATATATATATATATATATATATATATATATATATATATATATATATATATATATATATATATATATATATATATATATATATATATATATATATATATATATATATATATATATATATATATATATATATATATATATATATATATATATATATATATTGTAGGTTATACAGTACGCACTTAACTATGTCGAAGTATAATTTTATTTTTCATTTCCTGAAATAAACGATTTTAATACATTATTTTCCATGGCTTTTAAAGATACGTTTTGTTTTGTTTTGTTTTTGGAAAGGGAATTATATTACTGGAATTTGTTTACAGATTTTTCGCTCAGCTGGTTGTTGAAGTTGCTAAATTTAGTCTTTTAATGGTTGATGCCTGTTTAATTCCTTTCGTTCGTTGGTTTTCTAATCGCCATATGTTTTTATTACTTTGTTTTGCTTTTCACTTTAAATTAACAAAATAATGTTTTCAATGAAATTATACAAACTATTTGAAAATATTACCACAGTACAAATATCAATTTACTATGATAATCCTTCTCTTAAATAAAAACGATAAAAATAGCTACAAGCTTGTTGGCGAGTTTATCGTTAGAATATTATTTTTAAGAGACTTATTTTAGTGACTTAAGACTTGTCAAAGAAACGAGAACCGAAGATTGATATGATACGTGTTATAAGCAGAATTACGTTCTAAAGTAATTTTATGCATTATAATTTATGTAGTTTCCTAGATAAACTTTTATTGACATTTCGTTAATTACAATCTCTGTATCAAATGACTACATAGGAGAACGTGTAAATGTTTTTGAAGTAAAAATTTATCCTGGGGATAGAGCTAAGAAACTAGTCGTTTGAACCTTGTATTTGCTTTTATTCACTTAGGTTTTTAAAGAGTTGACAAATGATAATTGCTTTGAAACTGAACTAAGATTTAAAGGTAGGAACCAAAATGTAGTACTTAGTGATATGTCACAATAGTACGAAAAAATAATAATTTTGTATTTTTACTCAGCTAGAATTATTTTCTTATTTAGCTAGTCACCATTGAACACAATAAAATAGAGAGTTAGTAATCACAAGGGTTTATGAAAACTTTCCCATTTAAAAAAGTAAAAGTTGTCATTTATTATGAGGGACTCTTCCAAAACCCAATTTTCCCCATGTGAATAATTGAGCCAACCATACAGTTGCACATTGCAATATGCAATTTTGCCAAAAAAAAAATAAATGAGTTATCCAAACTAATTTTCAAATCTATAAAGGATGTTGTCAAAAATACTTGTAAAAAAATGTTACTTATAAAAGCTGAGTCAGTTATACTATACCTTGATTATCCATATATTGATTCATCCTTAAAGGTTGAAAGAGTTGCTATTAATATCATCTTGTGGTAAACCATTCCAAAAATCACTATATTGCTGAAAAATTACTTTCTCATATCTAGATGACACGTCTTCATCATTTTGTTATAACTCTTGCTGAGCCTATAGGGATCTAGTGAAAAGAACTTACTCATATCTATATATGGAATATTTGATTTTACTATACAGAGTGTGGTATATAGGCAAGAGAATATTTATAATCTAGGAGTACACATGGTATATGCAGTTTGGTGGTATATGTTCCAGTTACCTGAATTTGGAGTAAAATAATAAAATAAATGTAGATGTATAATAGTTCATATATTTGTCCTAATGAGTAGTATACACTCAAATTATATTTTAATTTTAAAGACCTTATTAGTTAGTTAATTAAGGACTGAATGGGGCTGGGACCTCCCAAATTTGGCAAGGGCTGGAATTGCCTAAAATTTGTAAAGTGGTCAAAAGTACTAAAATTTTAATTAAGAAAATTAGATATAATTTTAATTGAGATTTATTTACTTATAAGGAAGGAGTAGAATAATCAAAATTTACTTGATGATTATATGCATAAATTTTCTTAAAGTTTCAGAAAATTAGAGATTTAAAAAAGTAAAAAAATGTAAAAAATTTTTTTTTTCTGATTCATAATAGTGATTTAACAGGTTTACTTAGGTAAGACCCAAGTTAAAATTTGGAAAAAATGTAAGATATAAAATTATATATAACCTGTATTTACACATATCATTGTTATTTTATTAGTGTGTATTAACCTGTATCATTTAACTACATTATTTAAAAATTATTATTTTTTATACTTTCAGTCACTATAGCTGAAAAGATCAGCTTCAGCAGTATGGGAGTACTTTACAATGTTTCAGGATAGGCTTGAAATAGCTAAATGTAACATCTGCAATCAGGAAATTAGAAGAGGACCTCTGGGTTCCCCAAGGAAAAATTTTTCAATCATATCTTTATGGGGACATCTAAAATCAAAACACAAAGTTGAACATTCACTAGCAGAAGAGGAGTGGTCTAAAGAAATGGAAAAGAAAATGAAAATATTGAAAAAACAAGAAGAAAAATCGTAATTTTCTTAAATTTTGTTTGATTTAATCCACCTTTAATATGTATAATTTATCATTTTAACCTTGGCAGGCAAATCCTGGTTTTCCCTGATTTTTAGCCAGGGCAGGGGTCAGTAAAAATGGTGGGGGCTGGGGCCCTGGTCAGTCAATAGTTATTATGGAATATTATTTAAATTAGTTTGTTTTCATAATATACAAGATCTTATTAAGTTTTATTGAAATTGAACTTTACATCTCAAGTTATTTTGAATCCATATTAGAATTTGACATATATATATAAATATACCGTATATATATATATAATATATATATATATATATATATATATATATATATATATATATATATATATATATATATATATATATATATATATATATATATATATATATATATATATATCCCTTTCTAAAATGCCTTTCAGTTAGATATCTCCTTTGGTGGCTTTGTCATCTCACCTGTGAATGACATTTTTGGTTTGAATATAAACAACAAATTAAGTTTGAAATCTCATATCACAACATTGTAAGGTGGACTCAAAGAAACTCCAAGAGAAGTTCGGGGTTCATGTCAAGAATTTTTTTCTTCTGAACAGTTACTGCAATTATTTAAAGGTCTTAATCTGCCCTTGTATGGTGTACTGTTCTCACATTTGGGGGGCCCCATTTCTACTTTCTTTTTTGGACAGAGAAGCAAAGTCTAAAAGACTGATAAACTGTTCCCTACTTTCAAACTTCTCTTGATCCTCTTTCTCTACTATGTGATGTTTCTTTCTATTGGAACTGTATAAGCAGGTTTTTGAAGAAGTTGACCTCTCACATTCCACCACCATTGCATCACCCTTGCAGGCACAAAGGGTGCCTTAATTGCATATGAATGTTTTTGAGAATATCTTGATCTCTAGGCTTGTTTGTTGCGATGCCTCCTTTTCAGCTACCTTTGTTCTATGGAACTCTTCACCATCTTTTGTTTTTCCTGCTGGATTTAATCTTCCTCTCTTTAAAGCCACTGTCAGTGCTTATCTGAGGATTTGCTTTAATCTTGGGACTGGATGTTTTTATTTTTTAATAATTCATCCCTCCTTGAAAAGGACCTTGACTGTTGGTGGTGATATATATATATATATATATATATATATATATATAATATATATATATATATATATATATATATATATATATATATATATATATATATATATATATATATATATATTACAGATGAGTGAAAAGGTAATATTGATAATAAAAGTGGCAAATCAAGGCTCTGTTGACCAAAAAATAGAATGTGACCTAGATTGGACAATTCTCCATCTTAAAGAAGAAATCAGTCAATGTCATCCAACAAAACCTGTAAGAATATCTATGTATTAACTACTATGTTACAAAATATTAGATTTTAAAATATTTTTAGTTATGAATTTTTATTTGTTCTTAATTATTAATTTTTTTAAGATTGTAAAGTAAGAATTTTATATATAGGGAGAGAAAGAGAAAAATATTCATAATGGACAAGAATAATAGAATACTACCTTCTATAATGAAGGTTGCCAAAGAAAAACTAAAAACAATTTTTAGCATATATAAAAAAAATTATCATTTAGGGTAGAGGTTCTTAATCTGAGAGTCGCACTCGCACCCCACTTCAGAAGGCTAAATTGTGAAAAAACACAATGAGCAAATTTGGGGCTACCACTATAATTTCTAGCAAAAGCCTTCAATCTTAAGCCTATTTGACTGTAATAATAATAATAATAATAATATAATATAATAATAATAATATATAATATATATATATATATATATATATATATATATATATATATATATATATATATATATATATATATATATATATATATATATATATATATATATATATATATATATTTCAAGTATAGACATGTGAGAGGGGGTGTGACTTCATTCAATTGTATAAAAAGTGGACATGAACCCTGAAAAATTGAAACCTCTAATTTTGAAGGAGTGTTATAAGAATGGTTGAATTGTTTTTTTTGTTTTTTTTTTAAATGAAGTGAATGTGTGTGAAGATTTAAAAAGTTTGTGTGAAAGAAATAGGAAAAGTTATAAGATGAAATATGCATTGTACTAGTTTTATAAAAATGGAAAAATATTAAATAGCACATACATAATTTTTACTTTTACTTGGTGGGGTAATAAAATGGTAAAATTCTTCATACCTATTGCAGGTTGGGTAATTGTGCTCTAATAGTGAAAGACATATAATGGAAGGGACTTAAGAATAACAGAAATGAAAATGGTGGAGAGTACTGCAAATGTTTTGGTAGATTCAATAAATTTGAATATTGGAAAACTGAAAGTGGTGTTATAAATTGAAATTTCAAGGGATTATAATAATAATAATAATAATAATAATAATAATAATAATAATAATAATAATAATAATAATAATAATAATAATAAAAATAATAATAAAAAAAAAAAAAAAAAAAAAAAATATATATATATATATATATATATATATATATATATATATATATATATATATATATATATATATATATATATATATATATATATATATATATATATATATATATATATAGTAAAAAGTAATTTAAATTTTTATTCAAAAGCTAAATATTTGTTGTTTTCATGCTTTTTAACTTCGCAACTGAGATTTTAAAGTGCGAGTATTTGCTTTTGCAGACTGTTGGAGAGCAGAGACTTATTTATTCTGGACAACTTTTACAAGATTCTGTTACACTTAGAACCATTCTACGTCATCCATCAGATAATAATGAGTTCATCATACATATGGTATGTTCTACTACCAGAACTCTTCCTGTTAATCGATTTGATAATTCAAATGTAGCCCCTTCATCACACTCACCAGGTTCTGGAAATTCAGGCAGTGAAACAGAGTCTAATACTGGTAAGATTTTGATATGTAGGTAACATTTCAAGATGTAAATTGTCCCTATTAGTGGATGTACCCTTCTGTAAATATCACTCCCACATGAAAACTTTCTTTTAAACTTGTAAAATTTAGAGACTATGTGCCTTCTTAATTATAAGAACTAAAATTTTAAAATTATTAAAATATACAATATGTTCTATCTTTTTCTACTCTATAATATAAAACAACTTTTGTTTATTCTTGTTAAATTAATATAGATATGTTTTTGAAAATTTATTAACTTGTTCACATAATTGTAAACTTCAAATAAAATTTGTAAGTTTATCGAAACACACACACACACACTATACTATATATATATATATATATATATATATATATATATATATATATATATATATATATATATATATATATATATATATATATATATATATATATATATATTATATATATATATGAGCTGAACAAAAATATAGAAACAGTAGAAAGAATGGGTAGATATGACAGACATCAACTCCTGGAAATAGAAGAGACACCATGGGTGCTTGTGTGTTATGTGTGATAAGCAACTTACAACGTCGGTAGGAGGCGTCTGTTGCTCCATGTTCATCATTCTAGGCTGGTACAAATGTATCTCCAACCTTGCAGAGTTTCAAAGAGGGAAAATTGTTCCCAGGTACAATATCCAAAGTCATGGGCCCTTATTATGCTTCCAGATAAGTATCAATCAATAAACACCAGTGTTGACGTAAGTCAAAATCTGGTAACATAGATAGATGAGCATTGTGGAGAATTGTGACAACAGATTAGAAAACAACAGCTGCAAAAGTTATTCTTAAGCTGAATGCCAGTCTTGCAAAACCCTGTCAAGAACAGTTATTAGGGAACTATATATGCTCAATATTCACAGACGTACTGCAATAGTCAAACCTTTTGTATATTACATAAATGTCAGATTAATCGACCTTCACACTATTCTCAACCTCCGGACAAGCTTGCTTGTGTAGAACACCATCTCAGATATATGATATGGACTACCTTATGACAGAGGTGAAACATAGAGGAAGTTTTGTCATGGCTTGCCAGGCCTGGGCAATTATATCATGGTGTTCTGCAGGCCCAATTATCACTATGCATGATAAGATAATGTAACTGCCAGGGAGTATGTACACATTTTGGGTCACCAAAGGTACAGATAAAGTTTCTTAAAAGTAGTGCAATTTATCAAGGTTATAAGGTTCCAATCATGGTTTGATGAACATAAAGATGAGATTTCATATCTTTCCTTGCCTCCTCAATCAACAAACCTTTATAAAAGAGACCCTATGGTCAACATTGGGGAATTGGGTTCAACATCATCCACTTTTCATGAGTAGTGGAATAGCATCCTATTATGCACCATCCAGGACTTATATTTGTCAATTTCTAGAAGATTTCAGGCGATCATGAATGTGAAAGGTTTTCCCACACTATATTAAGAAATAAATTCATGCATTTACCAAGTGTTCCCATATTTTTGTCCAACGCATATATATATATATATATATATATATATATATATATATATATATATATATATATATATATATATATATATATATATATATATATATATATATATATATATATATATATATATATATATATATATATATATATATATATATCACAGTTATCCCCACATTCTTCTACACAAAGTAGAATAAATAAACACTATTGCAGACAGCTCATTCTTTTAGAAAAATTATTATAATAATTTAAGATGGCATCCACAACATTAACCTTGGAGAAGCCTAAAAAAATAAATAGCCATCAATATCATAATTGAACTAAAAATGTTTGAAGGTACAGCAACTAAAAGCAAAAATATTAAAAAGTTGTAAACCTCATTTGATAAAACTTTCTGCTCAACATAATCTTTCACACAACTTTCAAAACACACAACTCAAATCTTTGTCTATCCTTAATACTTTTGGTGTTCTTTTTCTTGTGATACCTCTTGAAAAGATCATATTACCTTTAAATAAGTGACTTAGATTCTAAAAGGTTGGACGTTCTTATGCACCATGAAAATTTATTCATGTTTCCCCAATAGGTGTTTTATTCAACTTTGTATTGAGTAGGTCTCACACATCTTGGGTGGTTCCACTCTGACAACTCTCCTTGAAAAGGTGGAGTTTAAAATCGCTTTTTCTATGGACCACTGCTATTATCAACTCTATAGTTACATACCTCGTGACACTGTCTCAGTTATTGTCTCAATTGGTTTTTAGATAGATTATATTTAAAAGGAAGATTAAACTAAATTGCCATAGGACTTATATGGGAAATGCAAAACAAAACCAAGCAAACATAAGGTATATGAATTGAAATCATTTTTTGAAAGGTAACAAGCATATACATTCGATAAAAGGAATGGTCAGGTAGACACAGTAAAGGTCCTACTGATTAATTAGGCTATATAATATTCCATTTTCAATTTTCAGAAGGTCTTCGTCATCGTTCTGTGCCCTCTGAACAACAGATACCCGCTTTAGGTGTTCAACAGGGATTTGATACTTCAGTTTACTCAACACTACCCCAATTTCCACTTGCTCCTCAAGCTGTTAATGATCCCATCCAACAAATGGCAATAATGCAGCAAATGTATGCTCAATATATGGCGTCTTACATGCAGTAGTAAGTGTCTTTTTTTCAGGTTATTGTAGGCGTCATAACTCCTTTATCTCCTTTAGGGTTTCAGGTTTTTCCGAATTTTTAGTCAATTTCAAATATATTTCACTTAAATTTTATTTTTTTTTTATTTAAATTTTAATTTTTGAAAATTTTGAGAATTATATTCCTGAATAAGTTTTATCTTAATCTTACTATCGAACATAAAATTAAAACATCATTAAAAATATTTTCGCATTTGGACAATAAACCATATATATATATATATATATATATATATTATATATAATATATATATATATATATATATATATATAATATATATATATATATATATATATATATTATATATATATATTAATGTCTTTTAAGATTATTTTTAGGATTTAATTATAATTTCACTTCAAAAGTTGAATTTTTATTTTCTGTTTATTTGATGTTAGACCTAATTTTAAATACATTATTATGTAGTATTCAATATGGTGGAAGTGAAAGGTTGTTTCAAGATCAGAATTCTGGGGCCTCACCTTCTTCATCATCAAGTACAAATGCTAATGTAGATGATCTGGATAACAATGGAATTATCCCACCGCAGAATCCTAATATTGAACAAGAACAAAGAAATGCTCAGGGAAGGTTAAATCAAGGTTAGTTTGTGAAACTTTTTATTTTACGTAAAAAAATAATACAACTGATTTTAACTGATGTCAGGTTTTAATGCTAAAATTTTCGAATAAGTATGGTTTAGTGTTTAATTCTACTGAATTGTTTAATAAAGGAATAGAGAGAAATGTTGTAGACTGATTTTATTGGAGGCACCAATTTTGTTTTTCCACAAATTATTTTCATAATTGAAAGCTAACAACACACTGTGCCAATTTCAAAGTTTTTAGGAAAAAATGTATATGCATAGATTTCAAAGTATTATATATATATATATATATATATATATATATATATATATATATATATATATATATATATATATATATATATATATATATATATATATATATATATATATATATATATATATATATATATATATATAAAGGTCGTGGCCCTGCTGATGAAGTAGAAGAAGAAATGGTGGCAAGAGATTGGCTAGATTACTTATACTTCGGTTCCCGTATGTTAATTTTGCTCTCTATAGTCTATTTCTATTCTACACTTACGAGATTCATTATTGTGTCTGGTATTAGTATTTTCATATACATGTAAGTATAGTTTTTTTTTTTATGCTGTATGTTTAGTTTTTTTAATTTTAACTTTTTTTTTAAATTTTTTTTGTTTTAAATATCAAAATTTATTTTAATTTTAATGTAGAGTTTAAATTAGATTTAGTATAGATCACATTCTGTTATTTATATAATAAGAATAATTAATTTGAATATTGAAGAAGTATTTTAATCAGTACTTAAATATACTTAAACAGTCGAGATAGAATCATTTACAGTTGTAAGTAAAAATGGTTCATAAGTGAAATATATGTGTTGGAAGTTTAAAAGTGAATGATCTGTAGTTACATATTGCTTTTTTTTGGAAATTGAATACTTTTTTTTATTGTAAAATTCCTGATTTTAGTTCTGAGAAAAATTTATTTTAGTTAGAGTAATAAGAACCGAAGTAAGTGTATGGGATTACCTTAAAAAATGATTTCGTATATTGCATTATAATATCAGCGAGAGAAACATTTGGAATGGCTTTGCAGTCGGTGCCCAAAACACCTGATTCAGATTCCTACTCCATAAATAGTTAACTCTGTCTAGTTGTAGTTTCCATTTTAATGAACATGAACCGCCACTTAAAAGTATTTTTGAGCTCTTCACATAATGAACTAAAACTATTAAAATATCCAATTGCTCAAAATTCTTTAGATTTTTGTACTTTTAAAAAGATTTCTTCAGAATAATTCCTTGCTTTGATCAGTCTTGCTTATTTCTTTTACAATACAATAGATATTCTTTCTTTTTAGAATCATTTGTTAAAGACTTTGTGCATTTTAAGAAGTAAATACCTTGGTATCCCCTTAAAGTTTATAATTGAAGAAAAATCTTTAATGCAGTGACTAAGTAACAAATTATCTAGGAAGTACAGGAAAATACTTGTAAATATAGTTGTTAAAGTTGATTAACATAATAATCTTTCATAAATATAAAATTTGATACTTTATTTCATATTAGATCTTTTAGGAAAGAAATTTGAGCCACTTAAATTTATAAACAAAGACTGCAGATGATGCTCTGGGGTTGTTTAAGTTTTAAAATATTTTGTCATGTAAAATAGGTAAGAGTAAAGAATGGAAGTGTTTCAAACTTTATTAATCTTATGCATGAAAGATTGGTTATCAAACCAGTTTTGGACAGTGTTGAAATTGTTATAATAGTTAAAATTATAGGATAAAATAATTTTAGGTTGTAGTTAAATATAAGAAAGTTCTATGCACTCATAGTTGAACTAATGGGATTAAATTGGATTAAAATGGTTTTAGAACTACTGGTATATAAATGTTTCCAGTACACAAAATTCATAACTTTTCGTTCCCAAATTGTTACTCTGAGAATACTACTATGAATTTCAACATAAGGAATTTAGTTCCAACAATTTATTATACTCTCCCCCATTATTGAAAAAAGAAGAAGCATATAAAAAATTTGAACTATAGAAGTAAAGTCTATCCACAAAAAAGAAAAAATATATCATTTATTATTTAGTATTGTATACTTTATAAGTATACGCAGTATATTATTATTTTTTTTGTTATGTAACATCAATATAATGAAGGCCTATTAAGTACACAGATGGAGCAATACCAAAATGCTTACTGACACAGAATACCGATTCAGTCCTATTGAGTAAAGGGTTGCAATTTTAACTTCCCAAAATGAAAATTAAACAATGGCTAATAGTTGTGTAATATATCCGGATATATTGAGGCTACAGTGACATACTAACCCACAGAAACTTATTTTATGTGAATGTATTCTGTGCCTTCAAAAGCTATGTTCCGTACAAAATATTGATACTTTAATGATAGTTTCATTCACTTGGTTATTGTAAATTCACTAACAAGCGCATTAGCACATTTCGAATATCACTGTACTAGTTATATAATAATAATAATAATAATAATAATAATAATAATAATAATAATAATAATAATAATAATGTAACTATATACTTATTACCAGCTTATCTAAGCTTACATAAAGTAAACAGAGAATTCTGAATTATCAGGTTTTGCTTTCTTAAATATTTAAACATGTAGGTTATTATTGTTTTAAATTTTAAAGCATATGCACGGTGAGAGAGGAGCAAAGTGCTGGAGCCAGGCTCACCCCTCCATTGCATTTTTAATTTTATAATCTGCAAAACTTAATATATTGTACATTCCTTATCTGCTTACTAATCATTATCAAGTACTCATATTTTTAGTCAGTTGAGAATATTCTTCAAACTATGCCTAAATTAGTCAGGAAGAAGGCTCATAATCAGGTTGTAAGACTTAGAAATGTTAAAAAATAAAAAAATAAAAAATAAATTAATTTTTTGAAGAAGAATCTTAACAAGTACTTAAAAAAAAAGTTGCAGAAGTTATTTATTTTTATTTTTTTTTGAATTTTCTGCGGAGCTGAAATTACCAAATTTTTTTTTTTTTTTATCTTCTTTTCATATATAAAATTTGATTAGGCTTTTTATTTAAATGTTTTAATATAGTCTATAAATTTATTATACATAGATAATTAACAAGTTTTATATATAATATATATATATATATATATATATATATATATATATAATATATATATATATATATATATATATATATATATATATATATATATATATATATATATATATATATTATACTTTACAGAGTTCAGTTTATAAGTCTTAAGTCCTAGGTAATAATTTGGACTTCAAAATTATGCCTAGACATAGTCTAAATTCGAGTACTTGTAAAATTCAGTAATGAATTTGTTCAATTTTTATATGTACTAAATTTAAAAAACCAATATTATTATTATAATAATAATAATAATAATAATAATAATAATAATAATAATAATAATAATAATAATAATAATAATAATAATAATAATTTTTAAATAAAAGGGAAATGCAGTATGTAGTAAATACTACAAAATATCACTTAACTGGAAAAAATTTAGTAACAAAGTAAATAATCTAGAATATGCAATAATATTACTGGTTCTCTGTTTGTGTTCTTTCTGCCGCAATACTATGGACACATTCATCTGAACTTGCTAATCGCATAACACCTTCCTTTGAGGAGAGCTCATTTTTCTTTGTTTAGTTTTGTAACCTCAAATTTAAAAGAGCTGTTCTCTAATAATATCACTTATTGTAAAGTGATAAATGAAGGGTGTGCCAGAGGTCAAAATTTTTAAATAGATTATTGGATTATTTAAAAAAAAAAGTAAAAGAAAAGGAAAGGACATCTTGTATGGGATGGAAAAGTCTGTCAAAAATGCTGACTCCTAATTCGTTGCTATAATGTATTTGAGGTTATAATATTAAAAAAAAAGTTTAATCATTTAATTCTGTATTAATATATGATTATACAGCATGTAAGATTATCTGAAGGGGCACTGTAGGCGTAGCATGGTTCTTATCATTTTGGGCATGGCGAAAAAAAAGTTGAATTTCTGTAAAACCCTTTCCTTTTTGCCTCAAGAGTAGCGAGATAATTTGGGCGAGAACCTCCCGAAAAATACCTTCCTTTCCGGAACACAAAGGGATTTGGACGAAAATATTTTCATTCCTTGAGAAACGGGTAGAATTTTGTAAACTTCCCAGGCTTTGTTTTCATAGAGACTTTAAAAGCAGATTTGGATGTTTTGTTACTTGGGAAGAGAAGGCTTCAGCCTGTAGGCTTCTTCTTCCATTCATATAAAACTCACCATAATACCTTGAAAAACTTCCCTAAAAATGGAAGATAAATATTTTTTTTCTTCTCTCCAAAAGGTCAAAAAAAAAAAAAAATCTAACTCTCAAATTAATAGTTTCTAAGAAAAAAAGGAAAAGGAAGGTTTAGGTAAATGTAAAAATAAATATATTTATGCATTGAAATAAGTAAGTCACTGTAACTTATTCGAAGAGCTGATGCTATTAAGATGCAGAGGTAAGACACGTAAAATATTTGGCACTGAAAACTAGATGCTGTTGTGTGTCTACCAAGTATTCACGCTCAACTTTGTTAACATTTTACAAATTGCACATTCTATAGTAAATTGAAGCGGATGACAAAATTAAAGGTATACAATCCACCACAAAATCTTCCTAAGTGTCTCGTACTTTGTGTAGAGGTTAAAAAAAAAAAAAGGAATATTTTGCCTGACAAAGTACTTTCGCCTAAAGCAAGAAAAAGAAATCTGAAATTGACACAAGATCTGACTCATTAAGCACCTTTTCTCTCCATCCCTGCTTCAAGTTACCATATATATATATATATATATATATATATATATATATATATATATATATATATATATATATATATATATATATATATATATATATATATATATATATATATATATATATATATATATATATATATATATATATATATAACTTCTAATCCTTCTCCTTATGCGGTTTAACTATTATCTATCTCTGAGTTCCTCCTATAAAATTATCTCTGTATCCTTTTCTATCTCTTCAAGACAAAATCTCCACCTATTGCGAGAAAAATTGTGTCATTTCGGTGCCGTAAATTGGTCGAACTCCTTTAATTTCCTGTTGATGATTATGAAAAAAAGTGTCAACTCTAACTTTGCTACTTCCACCTTCCTCCTCTATTATCTTCATACGTCACAACTTCCGTTTTGCCTCCTAAGGCTGAACTTTTGCTCAGACATTTGAATCTAATTCCATGTTAGTCGATTCCAGTGCTATTCCCTTTCTTTTAAACCCCCTCCAAACTCATTTATGGATAATATCGTAATTTCTTCTTCATTTCTGCTCTCTAAGCTTAAGACACGGTCCAGATGGTATTCCACCTGTGGTTCTCAAAACTTGTGCTTCTGACTTCGTTAACTATTTCGTCTTTCTACTTTGACCTTCTCGCTGGAAACTTGCGTTCATTCAGCCTGTTCCGAAAATGGGGAACCCCTCTTAACTTCCGTTCTTTCTACAGTTTTCGAATCTGTCCTTAACAAGAATATTTTGAAACATCTCAATTTTTCCAATCTTATTTCTGATGGAAAGTATGGCTTTCGTAAAGAACGTTCTACTAGTGATCTTTCTCTGCGCTCTAACTCTTGGTACTCCGTTCTTAGCATTTCGGTGAATTTTTTGCTGTAGCGAAAGACGTTTCGAAAGCTTTTGAAATAGTTTGGCACAAAGCTATGATTTCTAAACTTCCATCTTTCAGAATCAATCCTTCTACCTGTGACCTCTCTGATTTCCTTTCCGGTCTTTCTATATGAGCTTTTGACGGCTACCATTCATCATATAAATTTATTAATAGTGGTGTTCCTCAGATATGTCTTATCCCCAACTCTCTTTTCTATTTTTCATTCATGGCCTTTCTATTTTTTCATCACTTTTCCACTCTTATGAAGATGACTCCACCTTTCATTACTCCTTACATTTTGAAAGATTCCCCTTTCAGCATCAATTAATTAACTCAAGGAGGGAATCCTTGGAGCAACTAACCTCTGATCTTTCTCTTATTTCAAATTGGGGTAGAGAAAACATGC
The DNA here is from genome assembly GCA_009176605.1 of Armadillidium nasatum. Classification (NCBI taxonomy): domain Eukaryota; kingdom Metazoa; phylum Arthropoda; class Malacostraca; order Isopoda; family Armadillidiidae; genus Armadillidium; species Armadillidium nasatum. The sequence continues at coordinate 27,439 of SEYY01023178.1, read as the reverse complement.
ATGTTTTCACTGCCTTAAAAAAAACTCAGTTTCTCCATCTACCTTTTTGACACAACCTTCCACACAACTATGACATCTTTTTCGAAAAACACAGAGCTCAAACCTTTGTTTGTCCTCTGTGTTTTCTTTTCCCAGGAACTTCCCTAGAAGGGTCACATTGCTTCTGTTTCTGAAGTAGCTTCTAAGAAGTTGGATGTTCTGAGGCTCCTTACGAATTTCTTAACTCCACCCCAGTGCTTGCTTTCTATAGAGGTGTTCGCCTCTGTATTAAGTACGCCTCACGTTTGAGGTTACTTCACTCACACAACTCTCCTCGAAAAGGTAAAGTCTAGGGCTTTCCGTCTTATCAACTCTCGCTCTCATTAACATTCCCCATTCTTTCTGCTCGTCGATTTGTTGCATCACTCTATTGTATATACTATCAATATTACAATAGACACTGTTCTTCTGAACTCTAATCGTATACCCCTTGATCCAACTCTAATCGTATACCCCTTGATCCATCGACAAGACTCGTACGACACGTCTTTATACCCAGTCTCATCCTTTCTTTGTCCAACTCTCTGACCCCAGACAACCGCTATGCTCAGTCTTACGTGTACTCCACTGGTAAAGCCAAGAACACACTCCCTTCATCTCCTTTTTCAACTTCCTTTGACTTTCACACCTTCAAACTTTGTGCATTGGGATTCGTCGATATATATATATATATATATATATATATATATATATATATATATATATATATATATATATAATATATATATATATATATATATATATATATATATATATATATATATATATATATATATATATATATATATATATATATATCCAATTTGCATTTTGTTGAGCACCACCTCTGTTCTTATAGACCTAGCCTCTTATTCTTGACCGAAACTCGAATGCTTGAGCGTTCTGACAGCAAACTACTTTTTGTTTCCTCTTACTATCTCTATCTTCAATTTTCAGTCAAAGGAGAATGTTGTGCAAATGTGCGCAACGATTTTGTCCGTTCTCTTGTCTCTAATATGGAGTCTTCTGAATTTTTCATCTTGTGACTTACACTCTCTTGACATTCTGTTTATTTCTCCCAATTCTACCGACAATCCTAAATTCTTTGACTATCTAAATTCCCAAAATAGAGCGTATTCTCACTTCTACTCTATCAGAAATCATCAAATTATTTGATTTTAGTGTTCACAACCGCCAATGGTTTTCTTCTAGTTCTCATGATACAGCCTGGTGAATCGCCTTCAATTTTTGAATCCAAAACGATCTTGAGCAGTTGGTGTAGTTCCTACTCGTATCCCTGATCGCATTGGAGATGAACCCATCATTCTACACGTCTTTTTAAACTTCTAATCCTTCTTATATTGTCAAACTCTATCCTTTTCTGGGTTCTTTCTATCACATACTTATCTCTCTATCCTTTTCTATCTTTTCAGAGCTTCCGTAAGAAAGACCCCCCCCGCCTATTTGCCAGGAAACGTTTGTGACATTTCGATGCCACAAGATGATTTGACTTGCGGTCGTACTTCTTTGATTTTCGGTGGAATGATTATCGGTAATGTGCATAGCGTATTACCGAGGTGATTATCTGTTGCACGGAGCCTTACATTCTATAATCTTTCCTTTCTACTAAACCTTACAAACCTTGGTTTAAATGTGCTTGTTCTCGTGCTATTTGCCACAGGGTTGCTGTCTTCAGGAAATACCGTCATCTTCAAACTCATAAAACCCATGCAATTAATATTTCATTCCGGAATCGTACAAAATCTGTTCTTCGTAACACCAAAGACTCATTGCTCAGTATAAAATGCAGTAATTTTTGCGGCTCCTCTTATTCACGCTCTTTCAGGCATTTTGCAAAAAATGTCAAACTCTGCTTCTTTCTCTTTCCCTCCTCTAATATCTTCTTTCGGCACAACTGTCATTTTAACTTCTTTTAAGGCTGAACTCTTTGCTTAAACTTTTGCCGCTAATTCAACTTTAGATGATTCCTTAGCTATACTTCCTTCTTCAACTTCCCCTACCCCCTCCTCCAATTCATTTATGCTTAAAATTGTAATTTCTTCTAAAGACGTCATTTCTTCTTTCTTTGAGCTTAATACTAAGAAGGTTATTATCCTGACGGTATTCCTCTTCTGGTTCTCAAAAATTGGGCTTTTTTGCTTGCAATCTACCCTTTAAAATATTTTGTCTGTCTTTCTAATTCAACCTTCTCTTATTGTTGGAAACGTGCTCTCATTCAGCCTGTGCCGAAAAATGGGACCCCTCTCAACACTCCAACTACCGTCACATTTCTTCAACTTCCGTTAATTCTAAAGTTTTTTGTTAAGATTTGGAAACGTCTCAAATTTTCTAATCTTATATATCTGATCGCCAGTATGGCGCTGCTGATCTTCTTACCTTCTCTTAGGCATTTCGGTAAATATTTTGCTATCACACTAGACATATTGAAAGCCTTTAATAGAGTGTTGCACAAAGCTTTGATTTTTAAACTTTCCTCTTTTAGAGTCTATCCCCTCTGATTTCCTTTTCGATGGTTCTATAGCAATTGTTGTAGAAGGCCACCGTTCATCCTTTAAATCTATTAATAGTGGTGTTCCTCGGATATTTCCTATCTGTACTTTTTTCCTACTTTTCATTATTTAATCACCTGTTAATTTGATTATTTAATCACCTATCCATTCCTACGCTAATGACTCCACCCTTCATTACTACTAATTTGAAAGACTCCCCGCCCCCCTTCCCCAACGGCAGTTAATTGACGCTCGAATTATGGCCTTGGAACAACTAACCTCTAACCTTTCTCGTTTTTCAAATTGGGGAAGAGAAAACAAGGTCGGTTTCAGTGCTTCAAAAATTCGGTTCCTCCATCTCTCTTCTCGACACAACCTTTTACAACTATAACATCTTCGAAAACACACAGCTCAAACTTTCGTCCGTCCTTCATATGCTCTGTGTTTCTTTTTCTGGAGATCTTTCTTAGAAGGAACACATTACTTCTATTTCTGAACAAGATTCCAAGATGTTAAATGTTCTGTGTTGCCTTTGTATTTTTTTTAACCATCCGAGTTGCTTTTTCTTTATAGGGGTCTTGTTCACTCATGTATGGAGTGTGTCTCACACATCTGGGATGGTTTACTTCTACAGCTCCTTGAAATGGTGGGATCTAGGGCTTTTCGCCTTATCAACTCTTCTGCTCTCAATAATTATCTCCAGTTTCCTTCTGCAAGTCGAATTGTTGCGTCATTCTCTCTATACTATCTCTATTACAACGGACACTGCTCTTCTGAATAATTCTTTCTTCGCATATCTCTTTTATTGAAAAGGGTTCCAGCTACACGTCTTTCTACACAGTCTCATTCTTTCTTTATCCAACTCTCCAACTTTCTGACCCAAACTTAACAGCTATACTCAATTTTACATGTATTGAGAATAACCTATTGCGCTGAAAGCCCAGAAAAGCTTTCGATGCATTTCTGTGATTGCTCTCCCAAGAATTAATCCTAATTAAGTAAAGATATAACCTAAAATTAAGTGCAATAAATAAAAAATAATACAATAAAGTCGCCATATAAAATGTTTTTCAATAGTCAAAATAAAGGGGAACTTGGAGATTTACTTATTTCCTAGATTTATTATACTTATATTTTAGTGAAATCTATTAATATAAAAATTTCTTATAAAACAAGAAAATCATACAGTCTAAGTAGGAAAGCACTTTTCAACCCAAAAAAGCAATAACTCTCAAACTCCTCATAAAAAAAAGGTCTTAAAATCAGTAAAAGTCAAATAATGTCATCAGTTGCAATTATTAATAAATTCCCTACTCAACTTGATCAATAATCCAAATGCCAATCTAAAAACAACAAAAATGGATCAAGTTGAGCCTGTCTAAGGTAAAATTGACTTAATTTCCTAAACATAATTCTAAAGCTCAAACCCTAGGATAAAAAGCTTAAATATTTTCATACCATAAGGCTAAATAAATTTAAAATAAATTTTGTTTAGACTGCGAGAACTTTTTTTCTTCTCAGTTACTCCAATTATACAAGGGCCTCATCCTCCCTTGTATGGAGCACTGCTCTCATATCTGGGGTGGCTCAGGTTTCACCCGTCTTTTGGATAGGGTTGAGTCAAAGGCTAAAAGACTTTATAAATTGTTCCGCTCTTAGTAATTCACTTGACCCTTTATCTTTGTGACGTGACGTTGGTGCCTTGTCTCTTTTCTATAGGTACTACAGCGGCAAATACTCGAATGAACTATCACTCGTATACCTCCCCACCTTTACGGCTTCCTCGTAGCACAAGGGGTGCATTATCTGCACATAAATTTTGTGTGGACATAGGCGACTCCAGTTTTGTCCGCTGTGGTGCCACCTTTTCAGCCGCCTCTGTTTTGTGGAATTCTCTCTCATCTTGTGTGTTTCCTGCCTAATTTAATCTCAATTATTTTAAAGCACACGTCTGCGCTCAACTACGAAATTAGCGTTAGGTGGGTGGAACTTATGTTTTATATATATATATATAATTTTTTGTTGCTTTAACACCCCCCTCCTTGAATAGGGCTCTGCCCTTGAGCAGCGATGAGTAATAATATATATATATATATAATATATATATATATATATATATATATATATATATATATATATATATATATATATATATATATATATATATATATATATATATATATATATATATATATAATAATAATAATAATAATAATAATAATATAATAATAATAATAATAATAATAATAATAATAATAATAATAATAATAATAAAGCCATAGATTATTTTCTTATAAGACTCATGTCATTATCAATATGATTTTCGACTATATGCCGTAAAACCCATATAACGTACGTAGTTTCTTCTGGTAGTCATAGGATCCCATTAAACGTACAAGGAAACCTATGAA
>SEYY01023178.1:0-17500 GCA_009176605.1 Armadillidium nasatum | reverse complement strand
ATAATAGTCTTTCTGTATCTAATAAAGATTGTGACCGAATTCAAAATGAACCTATGAAAAATAACCAAGAAAAGAACAGACCTCTATCCCACTCTGTATCAGAGTTTTCAGGTCATAACCATACTCCATCTCATTCACAGTCTAATTCCATATCATCTCATCTTAGCCAGTCTCATCAAAACTTTTCTCAATCACATGAGATTTCTCATTCTCAATCACATTCTGTGCCACAGTCTATTCAGGGTATCAACCAGCAAACTGGCCATGCACAAAGTCAACAAGCTCATCTACAAAACCAAATACTTAATGCATCTGTATCAGGCCAGGCTGGAGAACAGTCCATGTCCCTTGATATGAGTGGGGATTCTTTTAATGCAAATGATTCTTACGATGATTCACTCTCAGTAGTCTCTGAGTACTCAAACCCAGGAAATTTTGATGGCATTATACGAAGAACAAGAGGGCGACCACGAGGTAGTAAAAATGGAACAGGAATGGGTCGTGGGAGAGGTAGAGGTTATAAATATGCTAGATTGTCTGATGAACATGGTGCCAGTAGTTCTTACGATCTAAGAAATATGTCTGATCCATATTCTTGCCAGAGAAGAGGACGGCCAAGAAGTAGGTTTATTGTGGATTTAGGGGAGCAAAACCATGAGGCTTGGACAAAATCAAAAGAAGAATTGAAGATTTCTGATGCAGAGTTAACTACTTTACTATTAAGTCTGTAAGTTTTTTTTTTGTATTTTTTTACTGTATATTATAAAAATTAGTATAACAAAATATATTATTTTTTTTATAATTTAAGAATAAAAATATATTTTTTATATTTTAAGAAAGAATATTATTTTTCATTATATTTTGAAAATATTTAGGTAGGATAAATTTTGAGACAAATTAGATTTTATTTTTATTGACAATAAAATTTCTACTATAAAATTATAGAAAAAAATATTAAATAATAGGCTTGGCTTGATATAACCTACTATTAATTTTACTAATTTATCATAAAAAGTTGAAAGTAGCATCAAAATATTTATTTGAAAAAATAACAAATGAATAAAAACCATAGTTATTAATTAGACTTTTCATTCATTTTATTTTTTATTTGCTGCAGAATTTTTTTAGATAAACTTATACTGATAAATAGGAAATATAATAAATAGAAAAAGGGAATTTTCTAAATTAATGGAAAGAATATAGCTAGTTAATTTTTCTTACACTTTAATGGTAATACTTTAATTTGAGTGTTTTTTTTTTTTTAAATGAAACTACATAAAGTAAATGATTTGAAGTTGAAGTAAATTGGGTAAATTGAAGTATGGGAAATAATTTTGCATAAAAAAAAATCATAAAAATTTATATAAGAAAGACTTACAACTTTAAAGATTTTACAGTATATTATCTAACTTCAAAGATATTTGTCCTTTGACTGTCTTTATTTTTCTTAATCAGTAAAGCTTTATCAGATTGCTGCAACAGTGAATTTTAAGAAATTTTATCTGTTTTGAAGCTTTAAAAAAAATAAAAAAATTAGTTTATCAAATTAAATTTTTCCCTTAAACTTTTCTATAAATTATAAAATTTATCTGGAAATTTTTAATTTTTTAATTTCTTTTAAGGAAATGTAATATATAAATTTCTTTTTTTATATATTAATAGTAATATGCTTAGGCGCTGAAAGATTAGGCCTTTTTGGTAGGCCATTTGCATTGGTTTACTCTTTAAGTCTAGGTTAGGTTACTTGAACTATATATATATATATATATATATATATATATATATATATATATATATATATATATATATATATATATATATATATATATATATATATATATATATATATATAATATAATATATATAATTTATATATATAATAAATTTTTTAACCAAATATTTGAAAAGTCTGCCAGAAAAAAATGACAAGGCCTAAGTAAAGCTAAAATTGCAGTGTTGCCTAATATTAAGACAACTGAACAAACAGTAGAGGACAGTCAACCCTTATTTGAATTAATTTTTACTAATTAGTATTTAGTACTTCTAATAGCATGGCTGTGTGTTTGTCTAATGTTGATGTAGATCTTATTTTATGATTTGTGAGAACACACTGTAAGCATAATATAAATATATATTCTAACATATATATATATAGTAGGTCAGATAAATAGGGAGATTTGTAGACAAAATGGTGATAAGCCATTCTGCATTTGAGTTTAATTAAATTCAGACTTTAAAGACTATTTTTTTTTAATGAAATAGTCTTGTCCCAGAAATAGCCTATTTTAATCATTTAAATTACCACATCGTTAAGTAATCTTTTTAATAAATATAATTTTTCCTGTAAAACTTTTATCAAGAAAATAAATAAAGACAAATATAAACATATTTGTGATCATCAAAATTATTCTTTGCTATTTACAAAGCTATTTTAAATTTATTTTACTATTTTTGCAGCAATAAAATGGATTTTTGATTCCTAAATTTATAATATTGATCTAAATTACTAAGTTATATTTTTAATATGCTGTATGTTTGTTCTTAGTTTTATGTGAATGTAAAGAGTTTATTTTGCTTCTTATATAATTAAATTTTTTTTTAAATTTGTTACATTGTAATACTGTATGTAAAAATAAATATATTTGACATGTTGCATCATTGTACAGGTAAATAAATTTGAAAATGTTGCATTCAATTTATTTGGAAAAAAAGTATACACGCCAGACTAAGTTTTTTAACAATTAACAGATGTTGTTTTATTTTACTTTTATTTTATTTTTTGGTTCATGTTAAAAAAAGCTGGGAAAAAAAATTTTTTTTTTGTTTCCTGCATTTTAATTACCCTAATATACTTGATTTTGTAATATTTTGTATTTGAAGTTTCAATATTTTATTTAAAATGCTCAGTTGAACTATAGCTATAAAATATATTAAAATTCACTCTGATGCAGCAAAACTGGTTGGTTCTTTTTTGATGAAAAAAAAAATATGGACAAAAACACAAAGGATAATATATCTTTGAAGTAATATTGTAAAATCATCATCATGTAAGTCTTTGTATTAAAATTTAAGATTTTTGGGTGCTTTTAATGTATAAAATTGTTTTCTTTGCTTCAATTTACCTGATTGCAGATCATTTCCTTTTTGTAGTTTCAATACATTAAAAAAAACAAAAACAAATAAAGACATGCTCAGTTTAACTAAAGTATAATCTATATTTAACTTACCTTTAAAACTATGACAGCAGAGATGGTAAAATTTTTGCAGGTGGAAAATCAAGCTTCTTCTCTTAAGCCCCATTTACACTTGTGAAATGATTAATTCTAGGTTATGAAATTATGAACAGCTAGAAATATAAACAGAATTTTTATTACATATTTCTTTATTATCATTTACAATTACAAATATGAAAAATATTTTGTAATACACAAATTTTTATTTATCATTTTTATTAAAGGTAAAATACCTTTACCTTATAATACCTTGTGGCTCATATCTCTGGCAATATTAAAAAATTTACTTTTGTATTATTAATTAAATACTAAATTTGTATCTGAAACTCAGTATTATTTTATTACTATAAAAAATTGCTTTAAATTATTAAATTATAAACATTATATTATCAGTTTGCCTGACAACTTATTTCTTGTGAATTCATCACTAGCTTACCAATTTAAAATTTTGAAGTGAAATGAATAAATAATATATCTTCATAGGCTATTTAAAGGAATACTGTAAATTGATATAATTAAAAAAAATAAAGTTGATACATAGGTATAAAAAATATATACCAAGAAAACTAGACGTATACTTGCAAGCTGTAGCTAGTAATATATAGCCTATATCATAAAAGGGGATGAGTCCATTCATAATTTGTATAATTTTATAATTGTATGATGACCTTGTCCTTTACTATAATTTTTAATGTAGTTATAACAGTGAAAATCTTTATAATCTTGTAAGTGGTAGAATGGTCCAAATATCCCTAATTTTTGGATGTGGGTCAATTTTGACTATCAAGCTTTGAATATGAAAGAATCATCATTAACATGTCTTCTTTAGTCCAAGTTAAGTTTTTGACAAATTTGGGAAGCTAGGTTAAAAATAGAACATTAGTTTTTTACAATTGAAGTGTAAAATATGTATGTATAATTTTATATTATATATATTATATATATATATATATATATATATATATATATATATATATATATATATATATATATATATATATATATATATATATATATATATATATATATATATTGATGATCAAAATTATTTGTCAATTTGAAATTTAAATGCTTGTCTTCAGTTTCAACAAATTAACACCTTTTAATTTCGGCAAATTTAAATTATTTTGCTTTGATTTTAAATATTTAATATATTATCTTCAGTTTAAAATTTTAATAAAATATTACAAATAAATGATTTTTTATTTTTTTAAAAATGTAATGATAATTTCTTCCATAGGGTTATTTAATATTTTGTTATCTATTACTCGCAAAATAAATCTCTTAATAACTAGTTAACTACAGAAAACCCTCCCTCTTGTTAGTGTTTTGAATAAAGTAGGCAAGAGAGGTTGTTAGATTGTTTTACAATCAAAAATTTGAAAAATTTGTTAGAGAAGGCCAAAATTATGAGAACTTTCGGAGATGAACTTAATCAATTAACTTCATTTGTTAAACATGGCAAAGTTTCTAATGTTTGTGTTGTAAAAATGCTTAATATTAGTGAATCTACTGTAAGAGATCATAAGAAAAGAATTTTTAGTGAAAGCAAAACGTTTAAAAAGCATAGAACTAGCAGGAAAAAAGTCTCCTTTCTGAACATGAATTACGCCATTTAAAGTCTTCTTCTAACAGTATGATGGCTTACCTTTGGTTCTCCAGTCTTGACATGTTCTTTACTTAGGTGAATTGCAGGCAAAAACCTGTTTTCAATGGCTAGTAGTTTCAAGTGGCTTAAGGAATGTTCAGAAAGGAAATCTCTTACTGCCAGTTTTATGCTTTTTATACATTTTGCCTTCACTTAAAATTCTTTTCTTATATCTTTTTGCTTTCACTTAAAATTCTTTTGTTATGATATCTTACTGTAGATTCTCTAATATTAAGTATTTTTACAATACATACAGAAACTTTGCCATGTATAACAAATGAAGTTGACTGACCAAGTTCATACTCCGAAAGTTCTCTTGATTTTGGCATTCTCTAATAAAGAAATTTTTCAAATTTTTTATTGCAAAGCAATTTAGCACAACCTCCCTTGCCTGCTTTATCCAAAACACTAACAAGAGGGAGGCTTTTCTATAGTTAGCTAGTTATTAACAGATTTATTTTTGCTAGTGATAGATACCAAAATATGAAATAAAATTTTAAATAACCCTATAAAAGGAATTAGCATTATAGATATATATATATATATATATATATATATATATATATATATATATATATATATATATATATATATATATATATATATATATATATTGAAGTGAAGTTACGTTTCTTTTATATCTTTCCCTAGAAAGTATTAATATAAAGTAAATATTTTGTTTAATTATTTTGGAAGAAACGATATTAACAAGTTATAAAAGGAAATTTGGAAGATATTGTTATTATTTCTGAAACATACCAACTTTTGGACCTTATACACCCCAACCCTGGGTAAGTTGTGATTATACTGTTGTTGATGAACAAAAAGAGTAAGAAGTTTTATAATCATTATTGTATAAGTTTAAAATAATATTAAGAGTTTGCTGATTTAAGAGTTAATAGTAATAATGGAGTAAATTTAAAGTTTAAAAATAGAGTAATTGATAAAATTCCTTAATCTAAATCTCATAGTTTAATTTAAAGTTTTGAAATAAATTAATTGATAAGATTCATTTAAGTATAATAATCTAAATTTACTACAGTTTAATCATACAAAAGGGGGGATTTATGTTTAATTTTCCATTTTTATTCTTTTATTAAAAGGGTTTCAGTTGACCAGTCAAAGGAATCAACATCGAAGTTCCTGTAATTTTTCTGAAGACTTCACCACCATATTTGATTTGGAAGAATACCAGATATTGTGCATTACCCAGTAGGGAAGAGAGGTTATCGATTGATCCCCTTTGTGGAAGAGTCAAGTGTTCCTATTGAGGATAAGATGTCCAACCCAAAGGTAAAACAACTGGTCTTTATCTTTAATTTATAATTTATTATTATTATTATTATTTGTCTTACATTGATTTTGATTACTTATTTATTGGCTAGGTTTTTGTATTATTTTGTACAGTTATATAAATTAAAAGTTTTTTATAATTTTCTAAGAATTAAAAGTTAATTTTATGTTTATTCATTTTTTTGTGTTAGGTATTTTATCATTTAAATAATTTATCATTTTTTTAGAGGGAGCTTCCTTAGTTAGATAGGCTTGTAAATATAATTAAGAATAGAGTATTTATTATTGTAATGTGTTATATTTAATATATTAATACATAAGAAAAAAGGTTTATTTGTTGTCCCCTTTTTGAAGAATTAATAATTGTCTGGTCTAAATACCTAAATCATCAGTCTTGAGTGAGTATTTTATTTAAAAAGTTATTATTATATTTTGAAGAATTTATTATCATTATTTAATTAAGTCTGTTTATTTTTACTCAGCAGCTGAATTTGCCCTTTTAGGGAATCTAAAAAGTGGACGGGGATAAGAACATTCACAGGAAATTTTCGTTGTTCTGTATTCCCACGTTCTAAACGAAACTCCTGAGGAAAAGTGGTGGAAATCTCGTCAAATATTTATCTTGGTAAGAGTCAACGTTCACTTTCTCCATTTTTCTTGTAATGAGCCCCCATTACATAAATTGGTAGCAGAGCGTAGTTATTCCCTTTGAGGTGCCTACCTCTGCTGCTGAGTGTTCTGTCACTCTGATTCACATTTCTGGGATAAGTCCCTTCTTGCATTCTAATACTCACTCATTCCATTATTAAAAAAAAAAAAAAAAAATATGACTGATGACATGAATTCCCAGCTGGATAATGTTAAAATTCCTGCTTCAGAGGCAAATCCTTCAGAGAACCCTCCTGTTGGAAATAATAATAATCCACCAAATTTGGGTGATCTAAATAATCATTCGAGAGAAAATAATAATAGTTTTGCAGGTGGTCGAACTTTAGATGCTTTGCTTCAGCAAAATGCTGAATTAGTACAATCTGTGACAGCATTAATCCAGGCACTGGCGATTGAGAAGAAACCAAAAGGTAATACCACCAGGGAAATTTCGAATGAGTTCCGGAGAAACGTTGGTACAATTTTTAACCCGGTTTGAAGATTATTGTGCAGTTACCTATCCTGGTTCGGTTGAAGGAAGAGTACCCTTATTGGGCCAACATTTAGAAGGAGTTGCATCGGAGGTTTATAAGATCATAGCTCAAACTTCTGTAGAATATGGAGAAGTAAGGGAACGAATGTTGCAGTGGTACAGAGAAGAGCTTGAAAAAGAATTGAGAGTGGACTCCGAAAATTTTACAGAAGCAAGCTTGAAGGAAGGCGAGACAATTCCACTCTTCGCATTAAGATTAATAGGTCTGGCTCAGAAAGCATTTCCTGGAAATGAAGTTACCAAGATGCCCATTGTACGCCAGAGGTTTTTAAAGAGTTTGCCCGAAGAGGTAAAGACAAAAGGTTAACAATACATTAATGGCTATTGAAACATCATTGGGTTTACAAATACCCTGGGAAAGATTAGTGGCTATTGTAGATAGTAGTTACACGGTTGAAAGGGGAGTTTTTGATAAAAAGTTAATTGATTTGACTCAGCCGGCTTCAGTATCACCTAAGTTCCAGGAAATGACTTCAAGAATGTGTTGTTGTTCACACCAACCGGAAGTGGCCATTGGGTGTCCAGCAAAGCTCAATGTGATAACCCAATCAGTACCCAATAGGGAGGAAGACTCCTCGAAACCAGGATAACTCGTATAATGGCAGAGGAAGATCTAGGAGATTCAGCAACATGGTATCGTGGACAGTCAAACCGGCGATTTCAAGATAATACAAGACAGTCCTGTTTCCATTGTAAGAAACCAGGACACACCATGAGTCAGTGCCGAGCTCGACCATTGTGCAGATATTGTGGAAAGAGAGGACACCAGTATGATGATTGTTATATAGCCTCAAAATAGATGTTTACATTGCAAAGAAGTAGGCCATCTGGTGGGGAGTTGTCCCGTCAAGAATAATGACAAATTACAGTGCCCATTGTGTGAGGGGGATCATTTAGGAAAAGATTGCCCAACTAACCAGGGAAACTAATAAGCTCCGGCAGGGAAGACCTCTTGCTGGAGAATCAACAGATACACAACCAGGAAGATGAAAGAGTAGAGGAACCTTCTGGAGAGTCTCAGGAGATTCCTCAGATTCAAATCACTGAAGACCATTTTAATAGTTGTCAACAAGACATATATCGAAGTGTAGAAGAAAATGAAATTGAAATGGACATTGAAAGGGAATGGCAAGTTGAAGATTCTAGGGAGACCAAAAATTTTGGTCTAAATGAAGTGACAGGAGAAAGACAGCAAGATAACGAAGAACCAGAAGAAATTATCAACCTATAGAGAGATAAGAACCCCTGATGAAACATTATTGTTAGGAGTTTCTATTCCGGATCAGCCCCAGTTAACAAAATGTGTTGCATTTGTGGATACAGGCGCTGAAGTTAGCTTAATAACTGCTCGTTGTTACAATGTGTTAGATCATGAAAAATACCCAAGAATGAGTACAGCTTATCGGAGTGTAGAAGGAATCGGAAGAAATAAGTTCCCCGTTATGGGCGAAGTAATTATATCATTTAAATTAGCCACTGATTATATGTTAAGCTCAAACCGGTTTATCATCGTACCTGATGAGGTAACAGAATATGACGTGGTAATTGGGTATGATGTTCTCAAGAAGGAACATTTGTTACCTGATCCCAGTGCAAAAGAATTGGTGGTGCGTAGAGGAAATAAGGTACAAACAGTTGCAATAGATATGAGAGAGGAACAGAACTTGAGATTAACTTGCGTAGTAGCTGAAAATATCATGCTTCAGCCTAAAGAGTATACCACCATAGAGGTAAAGTCAAGACCAGAGTTGTCTGAAGATCAAGTGATGTTGGTAGAGTCCGAGGAGGCGTTGCCTAAAAAGTTGAGTATAGATCCGGCTTTGGTGAAGTTTCATCAGAATAGAGCTATCCTTATTGTTCGAAATGATGATGATCGCCCAAAGAAATTACAAAAAGGATCTATAATAGGAAAAATGGAAACACTAGAAGATTACCATCCATCAATAGGTTTGGTAGAATTGGGTGGAACAAATGAAGAAGAGAAGAAAGAATGGACATACGAGCAAATTAAACAAGCTTTTCGATTAGAAGAAGCAGATGTTACCACAGAACAAAGAGAACAGCTTACCTTATTATTGGCCCGATATCCAGTTGTTTTAAGTAAGGGAGATTCAGACGTAGGATGTACCAGTGTAATAAAACATACGATCGAAACGTTAACAGAAGACCCTGTGCAAGTACCAGTAAGGCGATTGCAAGGGCCAATATTGAAAGAGATAGAGGAAAATTGTAAGAAAATGGAAGAAGAGGGAATAATACGAAGAAGTAAATCACCTTACTCTGCTCCCGTGGTACCCATTAGGAAGAAAGACGGAACTATACGGCTTTGTATAGACTACCGTGAGCTTAATAAAGTCACAAAGGGAGATAGTTTTCCTATACCAAATCTTGTTGATATGCTTTTCAGTCTACAAGGGATGAAGTATTTTACCACCATAGATCTGGTTAAAGGTTATTACCAAGTAGAGATGGAAGAGAATAGCATTGAGAAAACAGCTTTTACTACCCCATTATCCCACTGGGAGTTCTTACGAATGCCCTTTGGGGTCAAAAACGGACCAGCTACATTTCAACGCGGGATGCGATTCGCTTTGTCCCATATCCCATGGAGCGAATGCATGGTATATTTGGATGACGTACTTATTATAAGTGAAACTTTTGAGAAACATCTTGAAATATTGGAAAAAGTCTTGAAAGCTTTTGAAGAAACAGGGTTCAAAATAAAACCCACTAAAACATACCTATTAAGGAAAGAAGTTCAATACTTGGGGCACAAAGTTTCAGAAAATGGGATGGTTCCCTTGGATGAAAGTTTACAGGGTATAATGAAAGTTTCCAACCCCCAAGACCATTCGCCAATTAAGACAGTTTTTAGGAATGATAAATTTCTATAGGAGGCATATCCCACATTGTTCAGTAATCGCCAAGCCTCTTTTTGAATTATTGGGAGGAAAAACCTTGAAATGGACTGAGAAGTGTAATGAGGCATTTGAAGACCTTGAAGAAGACTTTAATTGAACCACCAATTTTGACTTATCCTGATCGCTCAGAAGGAGCCCAACCATTGAAGTTGTACGTGGACGCTTCGGATGTAGGAGCAGGAGCTTGTTTGGCTCAGGACCAACAGGGAAAAGAATTACCCATAGCCTCATTTCCACCACCTTCTCGAAAGCAGAACGATATAGTACAACTGAAAAAGATAGCCGCCATCAGGTGGGCAGTAAGATCATTAAAACCCTTCTTGTGTGGTATACAAGTCATCATCCACACAGATCATAAGCCCTGTTGTTCCTCTATAATATGCCTTTAGTAAATGCGCGTGTGGCTCGAACTTTAGAAGAACTAAATGACATTCGATTATGAGTTGAAATATATACCCGGGAAAAACAATGTAGTGGCCGATGTTTTGTCAAGAGCACCCATGAGGGGGAATGAAGAAGATCATGAGGTCATACTTGGACATTGCCTTCCTAAAGGTTTTTCTGAAATCCAAATGCCTGGCGGAGGTGATTCATTATTCCAAGCTTTTTCAACTTGGTTATGTGGCTCGAAAGAACAACACCAAGCAATACGAGAAGAGGTAATTCATGAGCTTATGGAGAATAGAGTGAAGTATGGTTTGCCAACGGGAAAGAATGCAAAACAAATTACCAAAAGATTACAACTGATGAAGAATGTGGGACAGTTCCCAATCACGCAGGCAATACAGGCATTTGCAAATATTAAAAAGATCAAAGTTTATGTGTATTATGGAGATGTGAAGCCCTTGCGTTATGGAGATTCTACGGAAGGTAATCCTTGTCATCTTTTGTGCTTGGGAGGAGTCCATTATAATCTGTTGGTATTAATGAACTCTGGGAAAGAAGAAACAATAAGTGCCACCAAAATGATTAAATCTGGAGAGTTTCAAGAGTTTGATCTCTTAAATGAGTCGATGGAAGAGAACCAAAGTTCGGCATCGGAAGTAAAAACACCAAAAGAGGGAAGAGAACAACAGACTGGTGGGGAGGTGAAACAAACAATTCGTATATATCATGTTGTAGGAAATGAGGATGACGATATTATAAACCCACTCGGAATAGAAGATACGGAAGTGGATCTTATTCAGGACCATGATCCAGTATTAATAAGATTAAAACGGGCCATAATAAGGAATTTACCATTTGTGGGAATTTTAAGACCATTTGCACGATCCCATAAGTATTTGTACTTAAGGGATGGTCGATTATATCGGGAAATGTTAACAGGTGAATTTGCGTTGGTGGTACCTGACACTTATTTGACAAAAATTGCCATCAAGACACATGTGAACTTTGCCCATGTGGGGAAACACAAATTATATTCTCTCTTAATCCAAAGAATCTGGCATCCGAAAATTAACACCATTTGTGCAGATATAACATCCACCTGTTACAAATGTCAGGCGTATAAAATTTCCAACATCATTTATGCACCGCCTGTATTAAAAATAGCTACATCAACACCTTTTGAGTTGGTTGCGGTAGATTTGATCCAGTTTCCTAAATCATCTAAAGGAAACCAATATGCATTAGTCATGGTGGATCATTTCACGAAATGGGTCTCGGCAATCCCATTAAGAAATAAGCAAAGTTTAACAGTAACTTCAGCCTTGAAAAATAACATCTTGCCCTTCCTCCCTAAGCTTCCTGAACGCTTGTTAAGTGATAATGGGAGAGAATTTATAGGACCAGAGTTTGAAGACTTTACTGAGGACTCAGGGGATTAAACATATACTAACAACCCCATATACACCCGCTTCAAATGGTGCAGTGGAAAGAGTCAATAGAACATTAAGCCAATATTTAAGGATGTCCATCAAACACCCAACATCTTGGGATGAAGATCTTTCCCAAGTAATTTTAATTTACAATCATACCAACTCATTCTGAGACGAATTTGACACCCTGTGAGAACATCTTAAAAAAGGCCCATGTTTTGCACACTGGGTTACCGTTACCCCGAGTAGACGAGAGATGGGAAGAGGGACACCAAAGGTTTGAGCCTTATGAATTGGGTCAAATGGTGGGACTCAAAGTTCATTTCCCTGGGGATCTCACTGTAAATAAGTTCAGACCTCGATATTATGGACCTTATAAAATCATACAAGTACACCCAAATAGGGTTACATACATAATAGAAGCCGACCACCTTGGTAAGCAATATCGTGTCCATCATAGACAATTGAGAAAATGGAAGTTGCCCCCAGAATATTTAAGAAATGAGTTTGAATTTCGGGACATTATGAAATTAGATGAGGAAAGACAAACTGAATATCCGAGAAGAGCCGAATTTGGTAGTTGAAGAAAGTGAAGAACAACCCCAGCAAAGTTTCGCCAATCCAGAGGAGGAGGATGATGAAGAAGGGTTCTTTGAAGGGTTTGAGGTCGATGAGTAAAAATTAAAACAAGTAAAAGAAACTTTGTTTCGTCTTAATCAAGTACAGACCCAATTAATAACGGTAGTCAGAGAAGGTTTATCCCAAGAAGATCCCGAGATAGTAGTCACCGAGGAGGAAGAAGAAATAAATTCATTCTTATTATGGGATACCTCTGATTTGTTAGATGAAGCTGAGAGACGATGGGAGTTAACCCAAGCCAGGATTTTGTCATCTTATATAGTAGAGAGAGAATCATTACCAAATAACTTTAACTTATTGGATCCAAATAGATATTCGACACCCCTATTGAGGCCCGAAGGAGTTGAAAAAGATGGAGTACTTGAAAATGAACAAGAGAATATACGTATAACTTATCAAAATAGTGGTTCCTTTGAGGGCTTTGAACCAGAAGAACCACCCATGATTCATGGAGTTGAGAGACAAAGAATTCCGCAAACTCGATCAAGAGGAAAATGTCAGGATTTACCTTTAGTATTCCCCTATTTATTGGAAAGAAAAGAAATAAAAATTTAAATTGTATTGAAAAAAAAAAAGAAAAAAAAAAAAAAAAAAAAAAAAAAAAAAAAAAAAAAAAATTATTTTTTTAGCTTATCTAATAAATTGATATATTTTTTTATCTAAAATAAAAATTTTTAAATTATTAAATTATAGTATTGAAGCAACATTTTATTGTTAGGGTACAATTTTATAAAGAAAGGATGATAATTAATTTGATAGATTATTTCTAATAATTTATTTGATTCCAGGTATTAGTTGCTGGCCATTCCTGGGCGAGAGACATGGAGGATGGTTTTTCTCAAAATTTGTTGCCAAATGTGGAAGTCGAATTTAGGTCATACCCTGGAATTACCTTGTCTGGATTGAAGGACAAAATGATTACCATCTTAGATGCCACTTATACCCATTTGGTAGTTTTCGTTCTAATTAGCGAAGCTTATAAGAAGCAACCCTTGACGAATTCTCCGCACGAGATCGAGGTTATTGGATAACCGTTGTCGCAAATCTTTGACTATGATAACACCCAGTTTTGTGGTCAGTTCGATGAATTTGTTAGGCATTGTCATGAAATTAATCCCCGATTGAGAATTTTGTTGATTATTCCCCCATTTTTGGATTTAGCTTTCTATAACTCCCGTAGGGTTAGTAACTTCCCCCAGGAATTGCAAAATTTATATAATAACCAACCTGAATATGCTACTCAATTGTTACACCAACAAAGTGTAACGCATGTACAATCATTTAAAAACATTACGTCATGATGGATACCAATGGATGGGGAAGGAGACATTTCCGGTAATGTATGCTGTGACCACCCTATATGGCCAAGAGATCAAAGGTTAGGGATTTCTTGGAAGGCAGGGTTTGGACCTTGAGACAGAGTGGGTTTTTAAGGGATGGTTTACATCCAGTGGCTTTGTTATGTGCGAAGCTTTGGTCAAGAATGAATCGAGCCAGACTTTTTCAATTGAGTGTACCTGGACAGTTGATAGTAGTAAATCCAGTTCCTGATGTGCCTGTGGGAGCTCCACCATCCCAAATAGGACAAGACCAACCGTCTGAATTAGACCTCTCACAACCAGGGCCATCAGGGCAAGGTTTATCCGAAGTGGTAGAGTTAGTAGTGGAAGAAGAAGTAGAGGTTTTGGAGAGAGTTGTTGCAGAGGGAGAAGAGAGGAAAACTACAGATGGGCCAAGTCCCGCTGGTCAAATAGCGGAAAAAACGGTTCCACAGACATCAGATCTGACATTGACGGAGGCTGGTGCATCACAGGGAGAAGCCACAGTGTCGGAGGTTACTCCACCGACACCGGAGGTGCCTGCGACTTAGTCGGATGTGGCCAATGTGACTATGAGGTTTGGATAGGGTATGCTGTGTTGCGTTTGCGTCAGTTCGACCCTAAACTAACAGTCTTAACCCGTATCCTAGAAACCAATGTGGGACGTAAGTTGGGATATTCTGTCCCATTTCTCCTGGTAACATATGGTTTATGTGACAGTTTTGGAGCTGATAACCTTCCTGACTGTCTTCGCGATCTCTTTGTTGCGAACACTTCGCTGTTGCCAGATAAGTGGAAACCCCAATGTAAGAGGGACGAGTTGATTTCCCTTATTCGTGATTCTCTTGATATTCCTTCAGTTTCCTTTTCTTCTGCCAAACGTACAGAGTTTTGTGATGAGGAGAATTGGTTATCCATATGTCCTCCACGTACCAAGGCCGATCTTAGTGTCCGTAATATCCGTAACATGGACATCATTCTTTTCTGTGACTTGCATTTTAACTGGGAAGTCTACCCAGGTAATAAAATCCTTTCTGTTGTTAAACTCCTTGACTATATCTTCGCTGGCAACTTTTTGCTAGCATGTGTCATTTTTAAGCCATACCGCTGGTTTGAGTTTTGGGACTCATGCGGTATTTGGGCCGGTACTCCTGCACAGATTCGCGATAACCTTAAGGTTGCTGGCGATATTGTGAAAAAGGAGTGCCGTGGCGCCAAGAATTCGTGGCGAACTATTTTCTATGAAAATAATGTAATATATGGCGCTTTACAGCCTCCTGTTCCAGGATTCGACCCGGTCGAACAGACTCGTGAACTCAGCCGTGGTGGCAGCGATTCGCATGGATTAACCGACCTTGCAGGTTCTGTCTCTGCAGAGGATCAGGAGCGGATTACTGCCAACATACGGGCAAAACGTTTTGAGTCAAACAACATCCGGGCCAATAAATACATTGACGAGTCATTCTTGACCTTCATTCGCGCAGGCCGTTGGGAGCGTGCTGGGTCTAGCAGCATCGGGAAGGTTGAGATAACCTTTACGACCGACGGTAAGCGGACACGCCGGCGTTTCAAGAGCCGGAAAAATTTTCTGCTTGATTTATACACGGCAAAAACACTCTATTTTCGTTGTCTGTGTATGACTGAACAAGCCAATACCGCACTAATTAAGAGTGAGCTAGGCAAAATTTGCATTGCGGTGGCCAGCCCCGTCGAGCACTACCTCATGTACTCTTGGCTTTTAAGCAAAACGGGGTTTTTCTACACCGCACGTGCTGGCAATACGCTCGAGGAGACTCCAGTTCAGGAGGGCGCTCGTATGTGGCGTATTGCATGCATGCTTCAGCGTGGGCTTTACGCATTACCTTTCGACTATGCTAAGTTTGACCATCAGCCTACCAGTGAGGAAATTCGAGCTATAGATGATAATCTCTACCACCTCGCTGGTCAGGTCGTTCCTGATAATCTTCGACCTGAGGTGAGCAGTATAGTTTCAATTCTTCAACGTATACATGATCGCGCAACAATCGCGGCGCCTGCCGCGTGGCCGGGGAAGTAGTGTAGAAGTGAGTAGAGAGGTGGAAGTGGTGCTTGAAAGGATTGAAGTGCCAGTGCAAGCAGTGGCTGGATTGAGTTTGAAAGAGAATCCCAGAAGGACCCTACAGCAAGGAATTACTCCCCTATACGATTTGATCGGGAACCATCGCCTGAAGCAGGTGGAGGACCTGTTAGGTTGAGAGAGGAGAGGATTGAAGACCTAGATGAAGTGCGAGCTCCAGGAGGGAGCGGAGAACACCGTATATAAGACCGAGATCAGTTAGTGGGTTGGGAAGTGGAGAAGGAGAGCAGTCAGGACTGAAGATTGGGAGAGCTGACGAAATATTGAAGCAGTGGGAGCTGAAATTGGGAGAATTGATAGCCCACATGCAAGGGTTTCTTGCAGCGCATGGGCAGGAAACTACGACGAGAGAGATCAAGGATACTATAAGGCGATTGTGTAATTAGTGGTTGAAGATCTCTAATTGCACAAAGAAAAAATTTTTTTTAAAGAAAAACAGTTTGTTTCATTATAATTTTTTATAAAGATTTTTGAAAAAGAAAAGTGTTTTGTTTGTTTTGAAAAAGAAAAAAAATGGTTTATTTTCTAGAATGGAATTTTATTTATAAAGTCATAAAGGAAAGGAATAGTGCGTCAACACAAGTTGACGGGTGGGGAGGATTGAAGTGAAATAACCTTTCTTTTCTACCCCCCCCCCCTTAGAGAATATTATTATAAATTTGAATATTATTGGAGGATATTGTTGAGCTAAAGAAAGTTGGAAATAAGTAAAATTTAAGAATACCAATATTGACCATTTCCTAAAAAGACGATTGAAAAATATATTGTGAAGCAGCACATTTATCATTGGACTTTGTACACCCACAACCATGGGTAAGTTGTAATTCTACCTTTATTGATGGATCAAAAGAGTAAGAAGTTTTATAACCATTATTGTACAGTTTAGGATAATATTAAGGGTCCAAAACCCCAGAGATTGTGAATTACCCTGTAAGGAAGAAGGACAGAGAGGAAGGAGATTGTTTTGATCACCCCTTGTGGAGAAGTTAAATTGTTTTCCTATTGAGGATCAAATGTCGAACATAAAGGTAAAAATTAATGGTCTTAAATTTTAATTTCTAATTTATTATTATGATTATTATTTTGTTTAATATTGATTTTTTTATTCAGTGGTTAGGTTTTCATATTTTTTGCGCATTAATATTTCAAAAGTTTTTTTTGCATAATTTTTATTTTTATATGTATTTTGTTAGGTATTTTATTATTTAGATAATTTATCATTAAAGATGGAGCTTCCATAGTTAGGTAGGGTTGTAAATATATTTAAGAATAAAGTGATTTTATTATTGATGCACTATAAAAAGAATATTTTT
>SEYY01023177.1:0-14664 GCA_009176605.1 Armadillidium nasatum | reverse complement strand
ATATATATATATATATATATATATATATATATATATATATATATATATATATATATATATATATATATATATATATATATATATATATATATATATATATATATATATAATAATAATAAAATAAAAAAAAAAAAAAAAAAAAAAAAAAAATAATTAATATATATATATATATATATAATATATATATATATATATATATATATATATATATATATATATATATATATATATATATATATATATATATATATATATATATATATATATATATATATATATAATATATATATATATATATATATATATATATATATATATATATATATATATATTATATATATATAATATATATATATATATATATATATATATATATATATATATATATATATATATATATATATATATATATATATATATATATATATATATATATATATATATATATATATATATATATATATATATATATATATATATATATATATATATATATATATATATATATATATATATATATATATATATATATATATATATAGTGGTTCAGCGGTAAACTGAAAGAAGAAAGCCAGCTGTTAACTAATAATCTCCGGCATCCTCGATAGGCCTGGCCAAGCCAGCGGTATCCGCCGTGGGGCCAAGAAACCCAAGGATTTTCCTCGGAAGATCCTACTTACAGGACGAAAGTTATATAAATATAATATATATATATATATATATATATATATATATATATATATATATATATATATATATATATATATATTATATATATATATATATATATATATATATATATATATATATATCTTTTATGAGACCTCTGAAAGACCAAGTAAAACGACCATGAAAATTGAATATGTATATTAGTTAGAAAGCAAATGAAAACGCTCTCTATCTATCTATCTATCTATCTATCTATCTATCTCTCTCTATATATATATATATATATATATATATATATATATATATATATATATATATATATATATATATATATATATATATATATATATATATATATATATATATACTGATAGAGAGAGAGAGAAGTCCATGTAGTAGAAAAAAATTTTACTCGTGTGTTGAAATTGGTAATGGGGAAATTATATTTATATAGGGGGAAGGGGGGATACAAATATAATAAGAATTTCATCTTGGAAACAAGTCATCTTTCATAAACATTACGTACATCCCTTGCGAATTCTGGGAAGAGACTGAATATTTTCACACTTTTTCTCTTTCTCTCTAAAGTAGAAAAAAAAATTACTCGAGGCTGTATTTTTTGGGGTTGACGATGGGGGAATGTGAAATGGAGGAGGGGAAAGGGGGTAATAAGTGTACATAGTAAATTCATATTTACTAAAGTAATAAAAGAGCAGACCTTGAAATAAAAATCCAGCATAAATATATGACGCACTCAGCTCGCTAATGCTGAGAAGATACTAACTTATTCCTGATGGTTTTATCCTAATAAAACTCCTCCCACATATCAGAAAAGATACCAGATACCTCCAGATGGCTTCAAAAAAGGTATTGGAACTCCAAAGTAAGAAGAAAAAATCATATATAGCATAACGAACATTAACATTGAGCAGAGCTTCTTCATGACGTACTATTACGTCACACGTCATGCTAAGATACCTCAACGTACTATTACGTCAATGAGAACCTTTGTTGGGACAGGATCCATTTCTCTAGTTACCGAGAGGTTACTGGATTTATTCCAAATCTATGTTTTATAGGACTTAATTTTATATTTTTAACCTAATAAATCCTTGGGTAATACATTAAATAATTGAGACCCTCTTTTGGAACAGAATAAATTTCTCTCGTAACCGAGTGGCTACTGGAACTATTCCTAATATGTATGTTATAGGACTTAATTTTATATTCCTAACCTATTAAATCCTTGGGTAATACATAAATTAATTGAGAGACACTGTTCGGATAGGATTCATTTCTCTCGTAATCGAGTGGTTACATTATCTATTCTTAATCTATATGTTATAGGACATAATTTAATATTCTTGACATATTAAATATTTGGGAATTGCATTATTTAATTACGTGCCTCTAAGATAAAAAATATGTTTTCTATACGAATCATAAGGTTTTCATATAAAATATCTGCCTATTTTTAGTTTTTTTTCTGGGAGGAGGGGCACATAAGGAACTTCCAAAGGATTCCTCAATTAAAAGTTATTTACACTCAGGTCACCTTACGGTGTTGAAACAGATGTCCCATTTTTGAGTCAGGTACTGGTCACATACGGTGTTTCCATGTCACACTGTAAATTATAATGTAGTCAGGTACCCAGTACGGAAACTCACCTCATTTTGTGACATTCCGTATAAACTTCTTATTCATAAAAAATCTAAGATAAAAAATATGTTTTCTATAGGAATCATAAGGTTTTCATATAAAATATCTGCTTATTTTTAGTTTTTTTTCTAGGAGGAGGGGCACATAAGGACTTCCAAAGGATTCCTCGATTAAAAGTTATTTACACTCAGGTCACCTTACGGTGTTGAAACAGATGTCCCATTTTTGAGTCAGGTACTGTTCACATACGGTGTTTCCATGTCACACCGTAAATTATAATGTAGTCAAGTACCATTACGGAAACTCACGTTATTTAGTGACATTCCGTATAAACTTCTTATACACAAAAATCTAAAATAAAAACATGATTTCTATACGAATCATTAGGACAATATAAGAAATGGAACAATGCTTTTTCTTATAATTTTAATTGTTATTATTATTATTATCATTTTTAATTATGATTATTATTATTATTATTATTATTATTATTATTATTATTATTATTATTATTATTATTATTATTATTATTATTATTATTATTATTATTATATTATTATTATATTATTATTATTATTATTATTATTATTATTATTATTATTATTATTATTATTATTATTATATTATTATTATTATTATTATTATTATTATTATTATTGTATTATTATTATATGTTATATATTATATATATTATATATATCATATATATATATATTATATATATATATATATATATATATATATATATATATATATATATATATATATATATATATACTATATATATATATATATATATATATATATATATATATATATATATATATATATATATATACATATATATATATATATATATATATATATATATATATATATATATATATATATATATATATATATATATATATATATATATATATATATATATATATATATATATATATATATATATATATATATATATATATATATATATATATATATATATATATATACTATATATATATATATATATATATATATATATATATATATATATATATATATATATATATATATATATATATATATAAGTTCTGTTAGAGTCAACAGCACAATATAAGTCCCTGTTCCTATTTCATGTTCCTGGAAATATTTCGAGTGTTTGAAATGTAATTCAGGATTATTTTTAGAGGAACATCTCACAGATGACCTATCGGACGGTTCATTGCTTGATTGTGAAACTAATAACGTCTTAGTTGCACCTAAAGATTTTTGTTCAGTATCGCTAAATTTATTCAAATTTTAATTAAATGAGAACCTTTGTTGGGACAGGATCCATTTCTCTAGTTACCGAGAGGTTACTGGATTTATTCCAAATCTATGTTTTATAGGACTTAATTTTATATTTTTAACCTAATAAATCCTTGGGTAATACATTAAATAATTGAGACCCTCTTTTGGAACAGAATAAATTTCTCTCGTAACCGAGTGGCTACTGGAACTATTCCTAATATGTATGTTATAGGACTTAATTTTATATTCCTAACCAATTAAATCCTTGGGTAATACATAAATTAATTGAGAGACACTGTTCGGATAGGATTCATTTCTCTCGTAATCGAGTTGTTACTTTATCTATTCTTAATCTATATGTTATAGGACATAATTTCATATTCTTGACATATTAAATATTTGGGAATTGCATTATTTAATTACGTGCCTCTAAGATAAAAAATATGTTTTCTATACGAATCATAAGGTTTTCATATAAAATATCTGCTTATTTTTAGTTTTTTTTCTGGGAGGAGGGGCACATAAGGACTTCCAAAGGATTCCTCAATTAAAAGTTATTTACACTCAGGTCACCTTACGGTGTTGAAACAGATGTCCCATTTTTGAGTCAGGTACTGGTCACATACGGTGTTTCCATGTCACACCGTAAATTATAATGTAGTCAAGTACCATTACGGAAACTCACGTTTTTTAGTGACATTCCGTATAAACTTCTTATACACAAAAATCTAAAATAAAAACATGATTTCTATACGAATCATAAGGACAATATAAGAAATGTAACAATGCTCTTTCTTATAATTTTAATTGTTATTATTATTATTATCATTTTTAATTATTATTATTATTATTATTATTATTATTATTATTATTATTATTATTATTATTATTATTATTATTATTATTATTATTATTATTATTATTATTATTATTATTATTATTATTATTATTATTATTATTATTATTATTATTATTATTATTATTATTATTATTATTATTATTATTATTATTATTATTATTATTATATTATTATAATTATTATTGTTATTATTATGAGTATTATATTATATATATATTATTATTATATATATATATTATTATTATTATTATTATATATTATATGATATATATATATATATATATTATATATATATATATATATATATATATATATATATATATATATATATATATATATATATATATATATATATATATATATATATATATATATATATATATATATATATATATATATATATATATATATATATATATATATATATATATATATATATATATATATATATATATATATATATATATATATATATATATATATATAATATATATATATATATATATATATATTATATATATATATATATATATATATATATATATATATATATATATATATATATATATATATATATATATATATATATATATATATATATATATATATATATATATATATATATATATATATATATATATATATATATATATATATATATATATATATATATATATATATATATATATATATATATATATATATATATATATATATATATATATATATATATATATATATATATATATATATATATATATATATATATATATATATATATATATATATATATATATATATATATATATATATATATATATATATATATATATATATATATATATATATATATATATATATATATATATATATATATATATATATATATATATATATATATATATATATATATATATATATATATATATATATATATATATATATATATATATATATATATATATATATATATATATATATATAAGTTCTGTTAGAGTCAACAGCACAATATAAGTCCCTGTTCCTATTTCATGTTCCTGGAAATATTTGAGTGTTTGAAATGTAATTCAGGATTATTTTTAGAGGAACATCTCACAGATGACCTATCGGACAGTTCATTGCTTGATTGTGAAACTAATAACGTCTTAGTTGCACCTAAAGATTTTTGTTCAGTATGGCTAAATTTATTCAAATTTTAATTCAATGAGAACCTTTGTTGGGACAGGATCCATTTCTCTAGTTACCGAGAGGTTACTGGATTTATTCCAAATCTATGTTTTATAGGACTTAATTTTATATTTTTAACCTAATAAATCCTTGGGTAATACATTAAATAATTGAGACCCTCTTTTGGAACAGAATAAATTTCTCTCGTAACCGAGTGGCTACTGGAACTATTCCTAATATGTATGTTATAGGACTTAATTTTATATTCCTAACCTATTAAATCCTTGGGTAATACATAAATTAATTGAGAGACACTGTTTTGACAGGATTCATTTCTCGCGTAATCGAGTAGTTATTGGTTCTATTCTTAATCTATTGGGATAGTCTCGATAGGCCCTTGTGGCTTCTAATTGTCTCTATTTTAATATGTTTCCTATGTTATAGGGCATAATTTCATTTTCTTGACATATTAAATATTTGGGAATTTCATTATTAAATTACGTGCCATTGTTCGACAGGATACTTTTCTCTCGTAACCGAGAGGTTTTTTTTTTTTTTTTTTTTTTTTTTTTTTTTTTATTATAGTTCACATCTCACGGGCATTGCCCTATTCGAGGAGAGGAACTTTTCTAGGTAGTATATACCTAGGATCCCCAAGCGGGATCGAACCGGCGCCCTCAAGCACGTGAATCAATCACCCTACCGTTTGAGCCACGGTAGACGGATCTAGTTACAGGATCTATCTTCTATATATATATCTATATATATATATATATATATATATATATATATATATATATATATATATATATATATATATATATATATATATATATATATATATATATATATATATATATATATATATATATATATATATATATATATATATATATATATATATATATATATATATATATATATATATATATATATATATATATATATATATATATATATATATATATATATATATATATATATATATATATATATATATATATATATATATATATATATATATATATATATATATATATATATATATATATATATATATATATATATATATATATATATATATATATATATATATATATATATATATATATATATATATATATATATATATATATATATATATATATATATATATATATATATATATATATATATATATATATATATATATATATATATCCGTATACGATGTTTAAGTGATATACATTTTATTCGCTGTAGCCTCAGTAGTACATTCCATGAGCCTGGAAAGCTAATAAAACTTTCTTTTAGAGTTAGGGAATTCCGAATGTGGAGTCCCCTTTCCAATTTCATGTACCTGGAAAGATTTAATTCTTTGAAATGTAATTCAGGATTATTTCCCGAAAGACCTGTTTTCACAGATGACCTATCGGACAGTTCTTTGTTGGATTGTGACACTAAAAACGTCTTAGTTGCACCTAAAGATTTTGTTCAGTATCGCTTAATTTATTCAAACATTATTTAAATGATAGACTCTCTTGGTACAAGATATATTTCTCTAATTACCGAGAGGTTACTGAATTTATTAAAAATCCGTATGTTAAAAATCTAGAGGTTCCTGGATCAATTCTTTTATATCTATATATATATATATATATATATATATATATATATATATATATATATATATATATATATATATATATATATATATATATATATATATATATATATATATATATATATATATATATATATATATATATATATATATATATATATATATATATATATATATATATATATATATATATATATATATATATATATATATATATATATATATATATATATATATATATATATATATATATATATATATATATATATATATATATATATATATATATATATATATATATATATATATATATATATATATATATATATATATATATATATATATATATATATATATATATATATATATATATATATATATATATATATATATATATATATATATATATATATATATATATATATATATATATATATATATATATATATATATATATATATCCGTTTACGAGGTTTAAGTGATATACATTTTATTCGCTGTAGCCTCAGTAGTACATTCCATGAGCCTGGAAAGCTAATAAAACTTTCTTTTAGAGTAGGGAATTCCTGAATGTGGAGTCCCCGTTCCAATTTCATGTACCTTGAAAGATTTAATTTTTTGAAATGTATTTCAGGATTATTTCCCGAAAGACCTATTTTCACAGATGACCTATTGGACAGTTCTTTGCTGGATTGTGAAACTAAAAACGTCTTAGTTGCACCTAAAGATTTTGTTCAGTATCGCTTAATTTATTCAAACATTATTTAAATGATAGCCTCTCTTACTACAAGATATATTTCTCTAGTTACCGAGAGGTTACTGGATCTATTAAAAATCTATATGTTATAGGACAAAATTTTATATTTTTAAAATAATAAATCCTTGGGTAATACATTAAATAATTGAGACACTCTGTTGGAACAGAATAAATTTCTCTCGTAACCGAGTGGCTACTGGAACTATTCCTAATATGTATGTTATAGGACTTAATTTTATGTTCCTAACCTATTAAATCCTTATGTAATACATTAATTATTTGAGAGCCTCTGTTGAGAGAGGATTCATTTCTCTCGTAATCGGGTGGTTACAGGATCTATTCTTAATCTATACTGTATTGGACTTAATTTTATATAAGGGAACCCTCCATAAGGATTTTGAACCATTTTTTATAGATGTGAGAGAAGCACGACTTTAAAGGGTAACTATTAATGCATATATTTCGAAAACATGAGATCCATCGTTGGGCTAGTTTTTTTTTTTTAGTGGACCAAATTTCATCTTTAACCATTTTCACTTTTTTCATTAAATCCTTAATAAAATATAAAATATTTTCTTTTCTTTTTTCTTTTAAAGATTTAGAAACATATGTAGGAATCAAATCAACGCATGATTTTAATAATAGCTGGTAGCTTAGATGGTCTAAGCGCTGCACAAAGTCATCGCAAATTGTAAAATTTTTATTTTTAAGACATTTTTCAAGTTCAAATAATTTTTTAAAATTAACCGCAAATAATCTGGGGATCAGATAGATGTGTTTATTTTCCTCTAACTGTCTGTAATTCAATAAAATAAGTGTGATAACGGTCGTTGGGCTTGTTTTTTTTTGGCGAATTTTTATGTTTTGAAAGTGCCATTTTCAGAAAATTGAAAAAACGTAAAACCCAATATTTTCTTTATAAAATGCATTCAACGTTTGAATGGTCATATCTCAGGAACTATTTGGAGTTAGGAAAAACTAATTACATATTTGGAATCTGCATATTATTTCCTATAAGAATATTAAAAGCAAATTTCTAAAGTTATTGAAAAAATTTTATTTGAAGTTGCCTCATATTGCCAAACCAAAGGTCATTCGATAGTCACTTGGCTCAGGAACTGAATTAGAAAAAACTAATTACTATGGAATCAGCATTTTACTAAAGAATTGATGAAAAAAAAAATTTTTTGACCCCCATTATTGAGTGTCCCTTCCTTGAAGCCTCCCACTTTTGAGATTTTTTGAGTGGCTATATCTCAGTAACTATTTCGAATTATGGAAAACTAATTGCAGATTTGGAATCTGCGTGTTATTTTCTATAAAACTGCGGAAAACTAATTTTAAAAATAAAAAAAATAAAAATTTTTCCTTTGAGAGCCTTGCCGACAATTTGAAGGTCATTGACAAGTGTCACTTGGTAGTCTTTTTCTCAGAAACTGTTTGGAACTAAAAAAAATAAATACAGATTTGAAATCAGCATAGATTTTACTATAAAACTGCTGAAAAAAAAATGAAAATATTCCCCCCCAACAGTTGGGGTCTTTTTTTGGGGGGGTCCAAATTTGAGATTTTTTGAGTGGTCATATCTCGGTAACTATTAGGAAATTTAAAACTAATTCATATTTGGAATGAGCAGAAAATTCTCTATAAGAATACGAAAAAGAATTATAGATCTTTAAAAAAAATTTTTTTTTTCTGGAAGGGGTAATATACGTTTTTGAAGGTCATTCGAGGGGTCACTTTAAAACTCTTTTTCTCAGGAACCGCTTAATTTTAAAAAACTATTACAGATTTGGAATCCTCATAGATTTTACTATATATTGAAAAAACAGAAAAAGGACTGATAAATTTTACCTTTTAAAAGTAGGATAAAAATCCTTAAGGAGCATTTAAAACCTTTTAAATTCTTATGTCATACATTAATTAATTGAGAGCCTCAATTTGGACGATATTTATTTCTTTCGCAATCGAGTGGTTATTGCATCTATTCTTAATCTATATGTTATAGGACTTAAACTTATATTCCCTACATATAAATCCTTGGGTATTTCATTATTTAATTACAAGCCTCTGTTGGAACATGATACGTTTATCTTGTAACCTGAGAGGTTACTGGATCTATTCTTCTATTCTATATATATATATATATATATATATATATATATATATATATATATATATATATATATATATATATATATATATATATATATATATATATATATATATATATATATATATATATATATATATATATATATATATATATATATATATATATATATATATATATATATATATATATATATATATATATATATATATATATATATATATATATATATATATATATATATATATATATATATATATATATATATATATATATATATATATATATATATATATATATATATATATATATATATATATATATATATATATATATATATATATATATATATATATATATATATATATATATATATATATATATATATATATATATATATATATATATATATATATATATATATATATATATATATATATATATATATATATATATATATATATATATATATATATATATATATATATATATATATATATATATATATATATATATATATATATATATATATATATATATATATATATATATATATATATATATATATATATATATATATATATATATATATATATATATATATATATATATATATATATATATACATAAATCCGTATGCGAGGTATAAGTGATATAAATTTTATTCGTTGTAGCCTCAGGGACCTCTGTCGGATTTCTCAATTACAAGCTATTTACACTCAGGTCACCTTACGGTGTTGAAACAGATGTCCCATTTTTGAGTCAGGCACTGGTCACATACGGTGTTCTCATGTCACACAGTATATTATAATGTAGTCAGGTACCCATTACGGAAACTCACGTTATTTGTGAAATTCCGTAAAAACTTCTTATTCACAAAAAATCTAAGATAAAAATAATGATTTCCATACGAACCATAATTTTTTCATATAAAATATCTGCTAATTTTTAGTTTTTTTCTGGGAGAAGGTTCATTTATGGACTTCCAAAAGATTCCTTAATTAAAAGTTATTTACACTCAGGTCACCTTACGGTGTTGAAACAGATGTCCCATTTTTGAGTCAGGCACTGGTCACATACGGTGTTTCCATGTCACACAGTATATTATAATGTAGTCAGGTACGCATTACGGAAACTCACGTTATTTGTGAAATTCCGTATAAACTTCTTATTCACAAAAAATCTAAGATAAAAATAATGATTTCCATACGAACCATAAGGTTTTCATATAAAACATCTGCTAATTTTTAATTTTTTTCGATGAGAAGGTTCCTTTAAGGACTTCCAAAAGATTCTTTAATTAAAAGTTATTTACACTCAGGTCACCTTACGGTGTTGAAACAGATGTCACATTTTTGAGTCAGGCACTTGTCACATACGGTGTTTCCATGTCACACAGTAAATTATAATGTAGTCAGGTACCTATTACGGAAACTCACGTTATTTGTGAAATTCCGTATAAACCTTCTTATTCACAAAAAATCTAAGATAAAAAATATGACTTCTATACGACTCATAAGGTTTTCATATAAAATATCTGATTATTTTTAGTTTTTTTCTGGGAAGAGGGGCAATTTAGGACTTCCAAAGGTTCCTTAATTAAAAGTTATTTACACTCAGGTCACCTTACGGTTGCACCTAAAGATTTTAGTTCAGTATCGCTTAATTTATTCAAACATTATTTAAATGATAGCCTCTCTTGGTACAAGATATATTTCTCCAGTTTCCGAGAGGTTACTGAATCTATTAAAAATCTATATGTTATAGGACAAAATTTTATATATTTAACCAACTAAATTCTTGGGTAATACATTAAATAATTGAAACCCTCTTTTGGAAAAGAATAAATTTCTCTCGTAACCGAGTGGTTACTGGAACCATTCTTAATCTATATGTTATAGTACTAAGTTTTATATTCTTAACCTATTAAATCCTTGGGTAATACATTAATTAATTGAGAGCCTCTGTTGAGAGAGGATTCATTTCTCTCGTAATCGGGAGGTTACACGATCTATTCTTAATCTATACGGTATAGGACTTAATTTTATATTCAAAACCTTTTAAATTCTTATGCCATACATTAATTAATTGAGAGCCTCAATTTGGACGACATTGATTTCTTTCGTAATCCAGTGGTTATTGCATCTATTCTTAATCTATATGTTATAGGACTTAAAATTATATTCCTTACATATAAATCCTTGGGTATTTCATTATTTAATTACAAGCCTCTGTTGGGACATGATACGTTTCTCTTATAACCGACAGGTTACTGGATTTATTCTTCTATATATATATATATATATATATATATATATATATATATATATATATATATATATATATATATATATATATATATATATATATATATATATATATAAAGGGTGGTTAAATTGTATGGGCCGATGTTGAATGTGAACCACACCTAAACGTCAAGTTTTTTACTGCATTTCATTTGACTTTTTTCAATTTCAGACTTACTCAATTTGAACCATGGAAAGATACACAATGTAAAGTAATTTGTGTTTTATTCAAAATCAACATCGGCCATTAAAATTTAACCACCCTATATATATATATATATATATATATATATATATATATATATATATATATATATATATATATATATATATATATATATATATATATATATATATATATATATATATATATATATATATATATATATATATATATATATATATATATATATATATATATATATATATATATATATATATATATATATATATATATATATACATATAAATATAATTTATATATATCCGTATACGAGGTTTAAGTGATATACATTTTATTCGCTGTAGCCTCAGTAGTACATTCCATGAGCCTGGAAAGCTAATAAAACTTTCTTTTAGAGTAGGGAATTCCGAATGTGGAGTCCCCTAGTTCCAATTTCATGTACCTGGAAAGATTTAATTCTTTGAAATGTAATTCAGGATTATTTCCCGAAAGACCTGTTTTCACAGATGACCTATTGGACAGTTGTTTGCTGGATTGTGAAACTAAAAACGTCTTAGTTGCACCTAAAGAATTTTGTTCAGTATCGCTTAATTTATTCAAACATTATTTAAATGATAGCCTCTCTTGGTACAAGATATATTTCTCTAGTTAGCGAGAGGTTACTGAATCTATTAAAAATCTATATGTTATTGGACAAAATTTTATATTTTTAAAATAATAAATCCTTGGGTAATACATTAAATATTTGAGACACTCTGTTGGAACAGAATAAATTTCTCTCGTAACCGAGTGGCTACTGGAATTATTCTTAATATGTATGTTATAGGACTTAATTTTATATTCCTAAAATATTAAATCCTTGGGTAATACATAAATTAATTGAGAGACACTGTTTTGACAGGATTCATTTCTCGCGTAATCGAGTAGTTATTGGTTCTATTCTTAATCTATTGGGATAGTCTCGATAGGCCCTTGGGGCTTCTAATTGTCTCTATTTTAATATGTTTCCTATGTTATAGGGCATAATTTCATTTTCTTGACATATTAAATATTTGGGAATTTCATTATTAAATTACGTGCCTTTGTTGGGACAGGATACTTTTCTCTCGTAGCGAGAGGTTACAGGATCTATCCTATATATATATATATATATATATATATATATATATATATATATATATATATATATATATATATATATATATATATATATATATATATATATATATATATATATATATATATATATATATATATATATATATATATATATATATATATATATATATATATATATATATATATATATATATATATATATATATATATATATATATATATATATATATATATATATATATATATATATATATATATATATATATATATATATATATATATATATATATATATATATATATATATATATATATATATATATATATATATATATATATATATATATATATATATATATATATATATATATATATATATATATATATATATATATATATATATATATATATATATATATATATATATATATATATATATATCCGTAT
Organism: Armadillidium nasatum; assembly: GCA_009176605.1. Taxonomy (NCBI): domain Eukaryota; kingdom Metazoa; phylum Arthropoda; class Malacostraca; order Isopoda; family Armadillidiidae; genus Armadillidium; species Armadillidium nasatum. The sequence continues at coordinate 503 of SEYY01023177.1, read as the reverse complement.
ACGATGTTTAAGTGATATACATTTTATTCGCTGTAGCCTCAGTAGTACATTCCATGAGCCTGGAAAGCTAATAAAACTTTCTTTTAGAGTTTAGGGAATTCCGAATGTGGAGTCCCCAGTTCCAATTTCATGTACCTGGAAAGATTTAATTCTTTGAAATGTAATTCAGGATTATTTCCCGAAAGACCTGTTTTCACAGATGACCTATCGGACAGTTCTTTGTTGGATTGTGACACTAAAAACGTCTTAGTTGCACCTAAAGATTTTGTTCAGTATCGCTTAATTTATTCAAACATTATTTAAATGATAGACTCTCTTGGTACAAGATATATTTCTCTAATTACCGAGAGGTTACTGAATTTATTAAAAATCCGTATGTTAAAAATCTAGAGGTTCCTGGATCAATTCTTTTATTCTATATATATATATATATATATATATATATATATATATATATATATATATATATATATATATATATATATATATATATATAATATATA
>SEYY01023176.1:52500-56772 GCA_009176605.1 Armadillidium nasatum | reverse complement strand
TACATACTTACAACAAAGAGTCATCTACACATATACATATACATACACATAATATACACATACACACACACACACACACACACATATATATATATATATATATATATATATATATATATATATATATATATATATATATATATATATATATGTGTGTGTGTGTGTGTGGTGTCGCATATTATCGTACATAAAATGTAATTAGAATTAAGATATTTGTAAGCTAGCAACTCAATTGCGATCGCAGCGCCCTCTATGGAACTAAGCAAGTTTGAATCTTGCCGGGAAGGAAGTTCCTTGCTATGTCTCTCTCTTGGGACTTGGACTGGTGTTCCTACTGACAACACTTACTTTTATAACTTTCATGAATCATTATCTGACAAACCGTTAACCTTAAAGTGCTCTTTGTATACCAATATTAATATACTTGCAATAAAACTGTGTCCCATGTCTCTGCCTGTAATTACTCATGATCAGGTGCATGGGATCCTGAAATCTATGAACGTCAGGAAGGCCAGTGGCCCGGATGGCATTCCCCCTCGGGTTCTGAGGGAGTGTGCTTCCGAGCTAGCGCCTGTCCTCGTTCAGCTCTACTCTCTATACCTTAATACTAATACTTTTCCTCAATGCTGGAAGCGTGCGTTTGTTCAACCGATCCCGAAAAAAGGTAGTCGCTCTGACCCTTCTAACTATCGACCTATAGCTCTCACCTGTGTTCTATCTAAAATTTTTGAAACTCTTCTCAACTCTCATTTCCTGGATCATTTGGAGTCTCATTCTCTTCTTTCTGATCACCAGTATGGCTTTCGACGCTCGAGGTCAACTGGTGACATACTTTCCTATCTTACTGATCTATGGTCTTCTGCCCTTAGGGACTTCGGGGAGTCTTGTGTGGTGGCGCTTGACATATCCAAGGCTTTTGACCGGGTGTGGCATGCGTCACTGCTCTCCAAGCTCCCCTCCTTTGGGTTTCCTCCTTCTCTTTGCTTACTATTGTCTAGTTTTCTCTCAGATCGTTCCATTTCGGCAGTTGTAGATGGAGCGACCTCTTCCTCCTTTTCTGTCAACTGTGGTGTTCCTCAGGGTTCTGTTTTATCTCCAACCTTATTCTTACTTTTCATTAACGATCTTCTCCACTGCACTTCTAACTCTGTTCACTCTTATGCTGATGATTCAACTCTGCATTCTTCTATTCATTTCAAATCTGCTCCCTCTTTTGCTTCTAGCGTTGCTTCTTGTCTTCAACTTTCCAATTCTATTCTTGCCGATCTGGATGGGATTTCCCGGTGGGGTCATAGCAACCTTGTGAAATTCAACTCTTTAAAAACTCAACTTCTTCACATCTCCCTCTCAAAAACACCTCCTAACTTTCCTATCCTCTTCGATGGCTCTCCCGTCTCACCTGTAAATAACATTAACATTCTTGGTCTAAACATAAACAACAAACTATCTTGGAAACCACATATCACAATGGTTGCTAAAGCGGCCTCTAAGAAGCTGGGAGTTCTGTTCAGATTGCGAGAATTTTTCTCTTCTGAACAGTTACTCCAAATATATAAGGGTCTTATTCGCCCTTGTATGGAGTACTGTTCTCACATTTGGGGTGCTCCGGCTCCTCCTCTCTTCTGGATAGGGTTGAGTCAAAAGCTAAAAGATTAATTAACTGTCCCCTACTTTCAAACTCTCTTGACCCTCTGTCTCTGCGACGTGACGTTGGCGCGCTATCTCTTTTATTCAGGTACTACAATGGCAGGTGCTCGAGAGAATTGGCCTCTCGCATTCCTCTTCCATTGCGTCGTCCTCGTTGCACAAGTGGTGCCCTGCTTTCGCACCAATTTTGTGTGGAAGTGGGAAATCCCAGGCTAGCCCGTTGTGGTACCTCTTTCTTTCCAGCCACCTCTATTTTGTGGAACTCTCTACCTTCATCTATTTTTCCTTCTGTATTTAACCTTCCACTCTTCAAGGCTTCCGTCTGCGCCCACCTTAGGGCTGTGAGTTAGGTGTGTGCGTTTGCATGTGTTTGGTCTCTATGTGTGTGCCCCCTCCTTGAAAAGGGCTCTGCCCGTGAGCGGTGGCGTTCTGTAAAAAAAAAAAAATAAATAAAACTGTGTTAAACTACATTTAGTTATTATTCACATTATTAACTTTAAAAAGCAAGCAATTACAAGTGATTGCTTTATTGGTGTCCTTCTATTTGAACTCGAACACCCAGCTATTACAGACAGTGCGCTATTTTTGGGGGGGAGATTTCTTTTCCACCTGGTCGAGTACCGAATTTCGTATTGAATCATCGTGTTAGGCGGCTATTTCTCTGTGTTGGTATTGTGCGTCTTCTACGGTTTCTTCTTGTGGCTCATCCAGATTTATTACTCAAAACGCATCAATATCTGCGAATTCCGGTAAGGTCTATCTTTGTAACTTGGCTAGTGGCACATTGTTTTACAACGTATACTGGGCGTCTTATTGTTATACCTAGGGAACATTTTTACCGTCAAGAGACATTCTTCGCAATTTTGGTCTTTGTGGTCATTCGCTGGTATACGCAAGAAGTAAATTTCCCAAGTGGACATCAGTGTCGTCATCACTTTACATAGCAAGAGGCTTACATTTCTTAGATCTCTGGTAAGGTTGTCAGTATAACGGGGTTAAACGGGCAGATTGTCAAGAATGGGGGTCTACCGTTTTCTCCTCTCTTTTCAGCGTGCAGAGAAGGTACTTATCCCCCATGCTTGGAGTTGATCGTGCGCAAGTCGACTTTTACACTATTTCAACGCGTGCAGTGGCGATTCCCCCAATTCCTTTCCTGCCTCTTTTTCGCTTTCTCCAAAGTTGGGGGGAGTTGAGATGTACAAGCAAGAAGACTATACATGAAACAATAATAATAATATATCATAATTTTTTTTTTTTAAATAAACTATAAGCTTATTTTTTCTTTTGGTTAGCTTGTTCAATGCAGGATCTTAGGCTTGTTTTATTTTCAATATTATTTTCCTTATAAGATAACATTTACTTTATACACTATAAATATTTTTTTTTTCATTAATTATTTCCAAATTTATGTCATATGTTTTCAATATTGTCAATCTCGTTAATTTTTTTTATTTTTGCTGGCTCCGAATTTCATTCCCATTTATTTTTATTACCTTATTTTCACGTAGTATCTTTTGAAATGCATTTCTTCTCCTCTCTCTTTCACGCCCTTCGCTTTACGACATGCATGCCGACATTGGTCTCTATAATCTCTTTCTACATATAATTTTCTTCTATGTTTTGTCTTGTGTCCTTTTGGAGTTTTTCGATCAATTCTCGGGTTACCACCTCAGTCTTCATCGAGATTCTTCACTTTCTTTGTCTTGTGTCCTTCTGGAATTTTTCGATCAATTCTCGGGTTACCACCTCAGTCTTCATCGAGATTCTTCACTTTCTTTGTCTTTTGTCCTTCAGGAGTTTTCGATCAATTCTCTGGTTACCACCTCAGTCTTCGTCGAGATTCTTCACTTTCTTTCTCATGCCACACACACACGCACACTTTACCGCCTGCTCTATTTTTACGCTCCTGTTCCGGATTTTGCTTCTTTCGTCATTCAGTCGTCTTGGTAAGACCGCTTCTGACGATTTGTCGCAGGTTCAGGACATCTCTCTCTATTTATCTTTCGTACTTCCAGTCTGTAGGTGGGAAGTGATGTGGTGTCGCATATTATCGTACATAAAATGTAATTAGAATTAAGATATTTGTAAGCTAGCAACTCAATTGCGATCGCAGCGCCCTCTATGGAACTAAGCAAGTTTGAGTCTTGCCGGGAAGGAAGTTCCTCGCTATGTCTCTCTCTTGGACTGGTGTTCCTACTGACAACACCTACTTTTATAACTCTCGTGAATCATTATCTGACAAACCGTTAACCTTAAAGTGCTCTTTGTATACCAATATTAATATACTTGCAATAAAACTGTGTTTAATAACTATACTTGCAAATAAAACTGTGTTAAACTACATTTAGTTATTATTCACATTATTAACTTTAAAAAGCAATCAATTACAAGGGATTGCTTTATATACACATAACAAACATACATAAAAACAAAAGAAAACATATATACATATATATATGCAAACACATATATATACATACCTACAAATACGTACACATACGTACCTACTCCTATAATGCATACTCATATACAAAAATCATATTATAGACATACAAAAACATGAAATGGGGCACACATACATCCATAGAATATATATATATATATATATAATATATATATATATAT
>SEYY01023176.1:45000-50000 GCA_009176605.1 Armadillidium nasatum | reverse complement strand
GGTCGTTCTATAGCAGCTGATGTAGTCCGACACCGTTTCTTCTTTAAATCTATTAATATTGGTGTGCCTCAGGAATTTGTTCGTCTCCAACTCTTTTTCTGCCTTTCATTATTGAGCTTGTCTCCATTACTTCATACCTAACCCCTCCTTACTTTTCACTTTGAAAAACTCCTCTTCCAACAACAGTTAATTGACTCAAGGAGGATGGCTTTGAAAAACAAACCTCTGATCTTTCTCATATTTCAATTTAGGGGAGGAAAATAAGATATTTTCCAATGCCTCAAAAACTCAATTCCTGCACCTCTACTCATCACAACTTTCCACACAACTCTGATATCTTCTTCGAAAACGCACAACTAAAATGTTCATCTGTTTTCAATATTCTTGGTGTATCTTTTTCTCGTGACCTTTCTTGGAAGTATCACATTTCCTCTTTTTCTAAACAAGCTTCTAAGAGGTTGGGTGTTCTGAGCCGTTACTTCCCGTCACTCAAGTTGCTTGCTCCATATAGGGGTGCTGTTTTCACATGTCTGGAATATGCTTTGTACATCTATGGCGGTTCCTTTCATAGAGCTCTCCTTGAAAAGGTGAAGTCTAGAGCTTTTCGACTTTCCAACTTTTCCGGTCTCACTAATTCTCTCCAATCTATTTCTGCCAGTCAAATTATTGCGTCACTCTCTCTATACTATTGCTATTACACTGGACACTGATATTCAAATATCTCTCTTCGCATACCTCCTTCATTGAGAAGTGCTCATGCGACACGACTTTCTCCACACGTCTCATCCTTTCTCTGTCCAACTCTCTAATTCCAGTCTTAACCGCTATGCTCAGTCTTATGTATACTCTACTGGTAATGTATGAAACACACTCCCTTTACCTATTTTTTCAACTTTCATTGACTTGCACGCCTTCAAAAGCCGTGTATCTGGGAAAGCCGTCTTTTAACAGGACTCCGATTTTGATATTTCCCAACTCTGATAGAAATTGGTAGGCTTCTGGCCTTTGACCACCAGAGGATATATATATATTATATATTTTTTTTTTTTTTTTTTTTTTTATTTCTCCTCTGGTGGGCAAAGGCCAGAGGCCTACCATTGTTCCACCAGAGTTGGGAGGAAAGTCGGAAACATGGTCAAATTAAAGGCCGACATGACCTGATACACGGCGTTTAAAGGTGCTTAAGTCATAGGTAGTTGGGAAAATAGATGAAGGAAGTGTGTTCCAGACTTTACCAGTAGAGTAAATGTAAGATTGAGCATAGAGGTTAAGTCTGGGGTCAGAGAGTTGGACAGAGAAAGGATGAGACTGTGTAGAAAGACGAGTCGCACGAGCCCTTCTTAATGGAGGAGGTATGCGACGAGAGAGTTCAGAAGAGCAGTGTCCATTGTAATAGCGATAGTAGAGAGAGAGTGACGCAACATTTCGATGGGCAGAAAGAGATTGGAGAGAATTAGTGAGAGCAGGAGAATTGATAAGGCGAAAAGCTCTAGACTCCACCTTTTCCAGGAGAGCTGTGTGTGTGGAACCACCCCAGATGTGTGACGCATACTCCATACAGGGGCGAACAACACCCCTATACAGAGCAAGCAACTGGGGTGGTGTGAAGAAATACTGAAGGCGCCTCAGAACACCCAACCTCTTAGAAGCTTGTTTAGAAAGAGAGGTAATGTGATCTTTCCAAGAAAGATCACGAGAGAAAAAGAAACACCGAGAATATTAAGGAGAGATGAAGGTTTGAGTTGCGTGTTTTCGAAGAAGATATCGTAGTTGTGTGGAAGATTGTGTCGAGTAGAGAGATGGAGGAATTGAGTTTTTGAGGCATTGAAAACGACCATGTTTTCTTTGCCCCAATTGGAAATGAGAGATAGATCAGAGGTTAGTTGCTCCAAGGCCACCCTCCTTGCCTCTATTAACTGTTGCTGGGAGGGGCGTCTTTCAAAATGAAAAGAGTAATGAAGGGTGGAGTCATCAGCATAGGAGTGGATAGGAGATGAAGTAATAGAGAGAAGGTCATTAATGAAAAACAGAAAAAGTGTTGGGGATAGGACAGATCCTTGAGGAACACCACTATTAATAGATTTATAGGATGAACGGTGGCCGTCTACAACAGCTGCTATAGAACGACCGGAAAGGAAATCAGAGAGAAGGTCACAGAGAGAAGGATAGATTCCGAAAGAGGGAAGTTTGGAAATCAAAGCTTTGTGCCAGACTCTATCGAAAGCTTTCGATATGTCCAGCGCTACAGCAAAAGATTCACCGAAATGCCGAAGAGCGGAGGACCAAGAGTCAGAGAGAAGGGAAAGAAGATCACCAGTAGAGCGTTTCTTTCGAAAGCCATACTGGCGATCTGAGATAAGATTAGAAGAATTGAGATGTTTCCAAATCTTCCTGTTAAGGATAGATTCGAAAACTTTAGAAAGAACGGAGGTTAAAGAAATAGGACGATAGTTAGAGGGCTGAGAGGGGTCCCCCTTCTTCGGCACAGGCTGAATGAGCGCACGTTTCCAGCAAGAAGGGAAGGTTGAAGTAGAAAGACATAGACGAAATAGTTTACCAATATATATATATATATATATATATATATATATATATATATATATATATATATATATTATTATATATATATAATATATATATATATATATATATATATATATATATATATATATATATATATATATATATATATATATATATATATATATATATATATATATATATATATATATATATATATATATATATATATATATATATATATATATATATATATATATATATATATATATATATATATATATATATATATATATATATATATATATATATATATATATATATATATATATATATATATATATATATATATATATATATATATATATATATATATATATATATATATATATATATATATATATATATATATATATATATATATATATATATATATATATATATATATATATATATATATATATATATATATATATATATATATATATATATATATATATATATATATATATATATATATATATATATATATATATATATATAATCTTCCCACAAGCCTGGGAAAGTGTTCTATCGCAGGCCACATCCATTCAAACACTCACCCCTTCACTACTCTTTTCAATTCATTATAATACTCTGTCAACCGCACAGCCTTCTCCCAATTCATCCATCTGTTTCTTATCAGCTCATCGAACTTCCCTTCGGTCTCTCTCTATCTCTCACACGCTCCACTTCTAAAGAAATACCTTTTTAGCCATTCTTTCTTCATTCATCCTGTAAACATATCGAAACCCTCTCAGCATACTTTGTCCAGCTCTCTCAACCATACTCTTTCTCCATCCACACATTTCCTTTATTCTAACATTCCTGACTCTATCTCTTCTACCGACACTACACACCCCTCTCAGACCTTTCATTTCAAAAACTTCTATTTTTTCTCTTCCTACAGTTCAACCTCTATACTCCTTCTCTTTTTCTATGACCAACTTCTTCACTACTATATCACAACTTTCATATTATATTATCACCCTCTCCAGAAATCACACTCAGATACTTAAAATAAAGTGACTAGCTCCAATCTCTCCCTACACACTTTAACTTGTAAGCCATCTCCCTCATCCACACCCCTCTCCCCTCCCTCCCCATTTTTCATCGACAGCCCTTTTCTCTTTCCCGCATTTACTCTTAAGCTCAAATCATCACAGCCCTTTAAAAACTCATCCACCAATACTTTCAAACTTTCCTGTTTCTCAGCCAAAAGTACCACATTATCCACATACATAAACACATTTGAGTCCCACATACCATCATTCTCCCTCATTCTCACCACTTTGTCAATAAATAAATTAAAAAAACCGAAACATTGCATAACCCTGTATTAGACCATTATTTACATAAAAAAACAGTCTCCATTCTGTTTACTCTCACACATCCCCTGCTATTCCGATATAATGCTCGAATTCCTTCCGGTACTTTCTCCTCAATTTCATCCTCACTCAGGACCTCATACAGTTTATTCCTATCTACCCAAGCATAAGCTTTTTCTAGGTCCATAAAGAACATGTACACATCCTTCTTTTTATTTCTTCAATCATTCTTAATTTAAAAACCTGATTCATTCAACCCTTCCCTTCTCTGATACCCCTCCTGTTCCTCTCCTATTAACCCATCCATCCCTACCCTATTCAGTAAAATTATTCCATTTCACTTTCAGAACAACGCTAAGTAAACTTATCCCCCTATAACTCCCACACTCAAATTTATCACCCTTACCTTTATATACAAAGGAACCACACATGCATCCTGCCAATCTTGAGGTATATATATATATATATATATATATATATATATATATATATATATATATATATATATATATATATATATATATATGAAGAGAACTAAAAGCAAGGACGACAGCACTAGCCACCCAGCCTTGTGATTACTATGACAACGGCTTGAAACAACTCCAGAACCAATATTGGAAACCATAGCTCGGAGAAGCCCATTCTTCTGGAGAGCTCTGGGAGAGTGTTTAGGGGTTAGTTGGAAAACGATGATGGTCCTACTTATTGAAAGGGTGAAAACCCCATCTGAGAGTTTGGATAAGACTCATGGTACCGGTATTGAGACCAACGAGACGAAAAACATGACCTTTTAGAGGGCTTGAAAAACTGCAGATGGTAAAGATGCTGGTTCCACTGACAGGGTTAAAACCTTTCCTGTTAGAGGATATATATATATATATATATATATATATATATATATATATATATATATATATATATATATATATATATATATATATATATATATATATATATATATATATATCACCATTACCATTTAACCCGGTGGGTTGACGCCTTTCAGGTGCAACTCCAATTCTTTCTAGTCCAAAGCGTAGTAATGGCATCTTGATCAACCTTTTCTATGCAGATATTTTGCTAGGCCTGTTGCCACAACCTCCTTATGCCCGT
>SEYY01023176.1:25000-40000 GCA_009176605.1 Armadillidium nasatum | reverse complement strand
AGAAATAGATAGGTACCGGAGCAACGTCCACCATCTGATACAGGGCAGCTCCTATAATGACTTTCGATGCGTGGGTGACCAGTTGAAGGTGCGCCACATCAAAGTAGGCAAAAGGGAGGGCAGAAGAGTCCAAGGCACGAAGAGCTTCGTCAGTCCAATAAACATAAGAAGATTTGGTAGGACAAGTTTATGTAAGCTTGATTTTCGGTCTGTAAGGGGACGGACCATGTAGGCAAAGTTGGGAATAAGCCGGCGATAAATTCTGAACATATTCAAAAATCGACAAAAGGAAGCATAATCTGTAGGGGGAGGTTACGAAGAGATTTTCGTTTGCTTATAAGCAGGAGTAGAAAGACTCGCCGATGAAACGTTAAAGTTAAGAAAATCCAAGAGAGATTGGAATAAGAAGTACTTGTCAAGAGACAAGCTTAAAGAAATGCCCATAAATGAGATGTAATACTTGACGAAGGGTGAGAACCGTGTTCCTTCTCAGAAAAAGAAAAAATAAGGCCATCCATGTAAACAAAGAAGAAAGGGATCACCAAAATAGAGTCGATGAAACCCTAAAAGATAGCTTCAGAAATAAGATCAAATGACATAAAAAGGAACTAGAAAAGAACGAATGGAGTAGTGATGGTATTTTTCTCAGAGTCATCAGAAAGAATAGGGATCTGGTGGTAGGACCTCAAAAGATCCGCTTTACTAAAGACAGATTCACCATTTGGTTTGGCGAAAATACTGTGGATCAGAGGTAAGGAATAAAAGTCGAGCCTTGTGACAAAGTTAAGAGCTCTAAAGTTTCACAAGGTCTCCACTGACTTGGTTTCGTTTTACGAACGAGGAGGAAGGGAGAGGCCTACGAGGACCTAGAGGGACGAATAATACCGACTTTTAAAGAAGTTGAGTATTCATATTTAGCGATTGTGAGCTTCTATACTTTGGAAAAAACAGGGGCGACATCTCTTTTTTCGAGCCAATGAGACACCCGAAAGGAAGAGCTGTAGCACGAAGGATTAAGAGGTGGTGTTAGGTTTGGGAACTCGCGAAAAAGAGGTATAGAAAATAATTGAATAGGGAACTTCACAAGAAACAAAATTGAATCGAAAGTCAGATTTAGGATCTTATGCAGTGAAATTTACACATTAAACGAGTAGACCGTAGTGACTGAAAAAGTACATCATTAGCAAAGGTTTAATATCGTCAGCGACTACGAATCACACCTAAATTGAGGCAGACTAAAAGTAGTGTTAAGTTCACCGTAATAAGATATAGAGAAGCCATTAGCAACGGATGCATGAAAAGCGGATATATTTATTAAGGGGTATCCGCGAGCCAAGGCAGAAGGAACAGCACTGATGGAGGCGCCAGTGTCACACAGAAAGCCTACCTTTGTACCAAAGATTTTAACGAAAATGTAAATGCAGGTCTTAAGGAGGACATGTTCCCCATAACTGATATCGTGTTTTTCAGTGGTGGAGTCGTAGGGTGGTGGTGGAATAGACACCTGATTCGAAAGGAAGTTAAAAGAAGTTGAAGAGCGAGGCTGTGCATAGGTTTGTTTAGAGGAAGTGCCGCAATTGATGAACGAGAAATTGGAGTCAGAGAGCGATGCGGCAAAGGCCTGTTAGGAATACGAATTAGAGTCGAAGAAGCCGAACAAAAAGATGGTTTAACAATGAGACTTTTTTTATCAGGCCAGAAACACCATGGTGTACAACTGTACATGAATGCGCATTAGTTCCATAGTACAAATGATGACGGCAAACTTGCTGCCTCTGCCATTTAAAGAAATTGACTGGTAGAAGCTAACTGATGCGACACCACACGGAGTAGAAAATGAAAGAACAGGAGCAATTGTGGATAAGGGAGTGGTCGGCGATAATCCCTTAATGTTTGGAGAGGTCAAACTACTTAAACAAAAGGAAGTTCCTACTTCACGCAAGCGCGAAAAATTGGCATAGAACTTGATCTCTGGAGAATGATTGTAAATAACGTCAGGCGAAATATAAGTTAAGGCAATGTCTCATTTTTGGGTTTCCGAAAGTACTCCATGTAAAAGAAATTGGGAATTCAAAACTTGAAGCCAATCTTTATACTGAGCGAGATTAAAAGGAGGTATTAGTAACTGAACAGCGTTATGATGGCTCCCTTTCTTCCGCGGATCCTGTGAGTTATTACCTGTAAACATAATGACGAATATATATATATATATATATATATATATATATATATATATATATATATATATATATATATATATATATATATATATATATATATATATATATATATATATATATAGGGTGGTTAAATTTTAAGGGCCGATGTTGATTTTGAATAAAACACAAATTACTTAGGAATTTATTGTCATTTCTTTTTATTATGATAACATGGTATGGTTCAATTATGTATGGAACAAAATATCATCCAAATGGCCGCCGCGACCTCGGCGGCACACCTCCATCCGATGGTCCAAATTTTCGATGACGCTGAGGCATAATTGGGGTTCTTTTCGATGCCGTTAATGTGCCGAATTATCTCATCCTTTAGCTCTTGAATTGTTGCTGGCTTATCGACGTACACCTTTTCTTTCAAATAACCCCAAAGAAAGAAGTCCAACGGTGTCAAATCACATGATCTTGGCGGCCAATTGACATCGCCACCACGTGAGATAACACGGCCATTGAATTTGTCGCGCAAAATAGCCATTGTTTCGTTAGCTGTGTGGCAAGTGGCACCGTCCTGTTGAAACCACATATCGTCCACATCCATACCTTCCAATTCGTGCCATAAAAAGTTCGTTATCATCTCACGATAGCGAACACCATTCACAGTAACTGCCTGACCGGCCTCATTTTGGAAAAAATACGGCCCGATGATGCCGCCAGCCCATAAACCACACCAAACAGTCACTCTTTGTGGGTGCATTGGTTTTTCGACAATCACTCTTGGATTAGCATTCGCCCAAATGCCACCATTCTGACCATTGACGACGTTATTGTCAAGAGGCTTTAGTTCTTGAGTCAATTGCACCTTGTAAGCGTTTAAATGCAAGTCTTTATGCATAATGTTCATCAACGACGAGCGTGAGAGGTGCAATTGTTGGGCACGACGACGAGTTGAAGTGGATGGCTCCTCAGCCACACTATCGCGAACAGCAGCAATATTTTCTGCAGTACGAGCTGTACGAGCATGCACTGGTCTTTTCAAATCTCCTACAGACCCGGTTTGCTCAAATTTTTTCACGATTTTTCCGATTGTACGCACATTTGGACGATTAAATTGACCAAAAAAATCACGAAGTGCACGATATGCATTTTGATTTGAACGCCCATTTTCATAATAAGCCTGAATAACTTTAACACGTTGCTCCATTGTGTATCTTTCCATGGTTCAAATTAAGTAAGTCTGAAATTGAAAAAAGTCAAATGAAATGCAGTAAAAAACTTGACGTTTAGGTGTGGTTCACATTCAACATCGGCCCATACAATTTAACCACCCTATATATATATATATATATATATATATATATATATATATATATATATATATATATATATATATATATATATATATATATATATATATATATATATATATATATATATATATATATATATATATATATATATATATTATTATCCGATTCAGTAATGAAAGCTTCCTAATCTTTTTTTCTGTGTATTTTAAATTTTCGTACATGATAAATGTATTCAATATCCTATAAACTGCTAAATTTTTTATTAAAAAATGAAGAATTTTCGTTTTGATTGAAAACATTCAGTATTGAACGAGCTCGTACATTAAATATAATAATCTTTCATTTGTGAGCTCTTAGTTCACTTGACTTCTCCTAAGTATGTCCTAGTCCAAGCTGAAACGATAGTATTCCAGGCTTTGCACTTTTCTATTTGAAATAAGTCTATTAATTCCTGCGTGTTAAAGCTTTCGTGATGATGGCAAATTAAAGAGTTACAATTTATTATTCTTATTTAGTTTTTAGCTCAGAATACACCATGAGAGGCAGTGTTAAAAGTTAAATGCAGGAAAGAAAACTTTGTTCATAAAAGTTCAGGTTTATTTATACATTTGAAATAGAAATGAAGGATAACTTCAGATTTATCATCGATTTTAAATCTTCTATATAAATTTAAATTTTATTTTTATATTAATTAGAACAGTACTTTGATAATTTATTTAATTTTATATACTCGGATCTCCGGTAAATTACAAAATGTGATTTTTGAATTTAATGGAAAGCTCATCCGACAAACGCAATCAATCTGCACAATAAAACTTTTGAGCTTCGTATTCAAATCGTACAAAGGTAATTAAATTTGTTCAAACATATATTCTAATTCTTCTTATTTTTAATTAATTATTATATATATATATATATATATATATATATATATATATATATATATATATATATATATATATATATATATATATATATATATATATATATATATATATATATATATATTCTGCACATATTCATGGTTGCAGAGCCGACACTGGATAAAATATGTATTTTTTAATTTAAAACATTCCATATTTGTAATTGTAAGTAAAAAAGGTAATTTGCAAGATTATCATTTTCAATATCATATTTCAAAACTAAGTATTAATAATTTCAAAAATGTCAATATAAAAGAAAAGATGCAGCAAGAGGGAGTCAGAGTCGGGGTTGAATAACTTTAAATTTATGGAGTCTGGGTTAATTTTGAAATTACAAAGCCTGAGAAGAAGCTGGCACCGAAAAAACCATTTTCCAGTTTCAGACTCTGTTTCTCTGCTAAAGAAAATCCAAATTCGAATAAAAAGAGTTAATGATGTTAAATCAGTAGAAAACAAATTTTATTGATGTTAAACTCAATTTTAAGAACATTTGTTACGTATTTTATGGTTCAATAGGGCCTTGTATAATTCGTTGACTTCGTTTACATTTTTAAACACTTATATTTCTATCGCTCTCAATACACAGATGCCCAGACAAGTTAGATAGATAGATAAATGCAGAAGTATTTAGTTGAGATTTATTGTGAATAAGAAAGCTGAAGAATTCATTACTTTAGAATTTAATAAAATTCCTGTCCTTTCCTACGAATATTAAAAAAAAAAAAAATAAAAAAATAATGTTTAAACAAATTATGTACAAAATACTGAATCACTGAAAACATATATTGATAGGGTTCCTGAATATTCTCTCTATATACTTAACTTCTCTATAAGCTGACAAATATTACGAATGAGGAGAAAAACTGGAAAAGGATTAAGAAAATGTATGAAATAAAGTATGAAATATTCAAATTCATTGTGCAAGAGTACAAAAATAGATGAAAATGTAAAATATTTATGAAATAAAAAATAAAAAAAATACCGAGATAAAAGAAACTATAAGTAAAATAGATAATTCCGATGCAATGTAGAAGATAAGCAGAAGAACCTAGAGCATTGGTAGAAATAAATCAACTGACCAAATATATATATATATATATATATATATATATATATATATATATATATATATATATATATATATATATATATATATATATATATATATATATATATATATATATATATATATATATATATATATATATATATATATATATATATATATATATATATATATATATATATATATATATATATATATATATATATATATATATATATATATATATATATATATATATATGTGTGTGTGTGTGTGTGAGAGAGAGAGAGAAAATGCGTAACTTAAAAGTAATAATAGTATTTGAAATTTAAAATGAAAAACAAAATCAATTTAAAGAATGTAAAAAGAAAGGATTTTTTTAAAATAATATTTCCAATTTTTAAAAATGAATCTCACTATCCAATTAAAAAAACTTAAACACATTAAAACTGTTGTAGGAATGCGTGTCCGGCTGTTACACACTGAAAACCATTAAAAAATAGTTGCTTTTAGGTTCTGAAAGTTTCCTTTTATATTTTGAGATATTAGAGGGAGTCTCCTTTTAAACAAAGAAAGAACAAAAATAAGATTTCTTGGAAGAAGTGCTTTCTTATTCGTTCTTCTTTGCATTTATGATGTAATCGTATTTCATCATTTATATTCATCGTATATTGTCATAAATTTATTGTAATTTTACTAACAATATTTTAAGTTTTCAAAAAATCATTTAAATTTTTAGAACTAGGGTTTTGCTATCCCATATATATATATATATATATATATATATATATATATATATATATATATATATATATATATATATATATATATATATATATATATATATATATATATATATATATATATATATATATATATATATATATATATATATATATATATATATATATATATATATATATATATATATATATATATATATATATATATATATATATATATATATATATATATATATATATAGAGAGAGAGAGAGAGAGAGAGAGAGAGAGAGAGAAGAATAGAATTTAGCTGATTGAAGAATAGAACAATAAAGTGAAGAGTCTTATATGTATAAGCGACAAATGAGGCAAAGAGAGTAAAGAGGAGTAAAATTGAATGTTGCCAGGAGGGTGATGTGAGAGGCCAAAAGAAAGTTTATAGACCAGCAAAAACGTAGAGAGGATTAAAAACAAAAGCATGCAATATAAAAAATAAACAGGAAGAAACCGATTAGACGAGATTATTTAAACAAGAGATGGACGAGTATTTTGATGAATTGATAAATGCAGAAGAAAGAGTGAAAGAAAAACAGGAGTTGGTGAGGAAAAAGTATTAAACGGAGGAGAATACAAAGTAAGAATTGGAGAGAATTTTGAAGAGAATGAAACACAAAAATTCTCCATGTGAAGATGACATACCCACAGAACTATAGAAGAGGGAGGAGAAGGATTGAAATTTGAAGTCTTATGGTTTTTTAACATATGTTGGAGAGATAATAGGATACCAAAATGTTGAAGGGAAATAATAAAAATATCTATATACAAGCGCAAAAGAGAAATCTCCGTAATAAATCACATTGCAAATGTCTATAAGAGAATACTGGAAAAGAGATTAAGATTAGTGGTTGAAAAAGAACCAACTTGTGGATGACAAATATGGTTTTCGAAAAAGTAAAAGTACTACAAATCTTTTATTTGCATTAAGAATGGCGAAGAAATAGGCATGGGAGTGCACTAAAAATATATATATTATTTTCAGTGATCTTTAAAAAAAAGCATTTGATTCAATAAACAAAGGAAAACTATGGAAAACTGTATGAGAGTCTATTGGGTGAGAGGAAAGCTGTGGATGTAAGATGTAAGATATATATATATATATATATATATATATATATATATATATATATATATATATATATATATATATATATATATATATATATATATATATATATATATATATATATATATATATATATATATATATATATATATATATATATATATATTATATATATATATATATATATATATATATATATATATATATATATATATATATATATATATATATTTATATATTTTTTTTTTTTTTACACACATCAACACCACTCACGGGCAAATCCCGATTCAAGGAGGAGGTATTAGAAGAATGAAAATAAAGAAAAACAGTAATAAAAAATTAAAAAATAAAATCGACCTCTGCAGGTCCCACCTAATGCAAATTTCTTAGGTGGCCTCAGACGCGGGCTTTAAAGAAATTGAGATTAAATTCAGCAGGAAACACAGAAGATGGGAGAGAGTTTCACAAAACAGAGGCGGCAGGAATGAAGGAGGCACCACAGCGAATAAGCCTGGAGTTGCCTATGTCCATCCAAAATTGATGCGCAGACATTGCACCCCTTGTGCAACGAGGACGCAGTAACGGTGTAGGTACGAGAATGGATAGTTTCCTCGAGTATTTGGTGCTATATTACCTATAGAAGAGAGACAAGGCACCAACGTCACGTCGCAAATATAAAGAGTCAAGTGAATTAGAAAGAGGGAAACAGTTTACAAGAGTGAAACCTGAGCCACCCCAGATATGAGAGCAGTATTCCATACAAGGGCGGATGAAGCCCCTGTATAATTGGAGAAACTGCGAAGAAGGAAAAAAATTTTCGAAGTCTAAACAGAACTTCCACCTTCTTTGAAGCCGCCCTAACAACCGTTGTGATATGAGGTTTCCAAGACATTTTTTGTTTATATGTAGGCCAAGGATGTTTATATTGTCAACGGGAGAAATGGGAGAACCATAGAAAGAATAGAAAAGTTTGAAGTTGTCTTTGAGAGGGAGATTCCTAGAAGTTGAGTTTTTAAAAAGCTGAATTTCACAAAGTTGAGATGACCCCATTGGGAAGTTCTATACAGATCTGCAAGAATAGAATTGGAAAGATGAAGATGAGAGGTAACTCTAGATGCAAATGAAGGAGTAGATTTGAAATTAGTAGAGTAATGGAGGGTTGAGTCATTGGCATATGAATGGATATGGTTAGATGAGCAGTTGAGAAGATCATTAGTGAAAAGTAAGAACAGAGTAGGAGGCAAGACAGAACTCTAAGAAGCACAACTATTGACAAGAAAGGAAGAAGAAGTCGCTCCATCAAACAAAGCCAAAATGGAACGAGTAAAAAGAAAGCTAGATATAAGTAAGCAAAGAGAAGGAGAAAACCCAAAAGAGAGGGGCTTGAAAAGGAATGACACATGCCATACCCGGTCAAACGCTTTAGATATGTCAAGCGACACCACGCAAGTGTACCCATGGTCCCTAAGGACAGAAGACCATAAATCTGTGAGATAGGAAAGTATATCACCAGTAGACCTCGAACGTCGAAAGCTATACTGATGATCACAAAGAAAAGAATGAGATTCCAGATGATCGAAGAAGTGAGAGTTGAGAAGGGTTTCAAAAATCTTAAACAGAATACAAGTGAGAGCTGTAGGGCGATATTGAAGGATCAGAGCAGCTACCTTTCTTCGGAATAGGTTGGACTATGCGCGCTTTCAACACTGAGGGAAAGTATTAGTTTTAAGGCATAGAGAGTAAAACTGAACGAGGGGCGGAGCCAGCTCAGAAGCACACTCCCTTAAAACTCTGGGAAGAATGCCATCCGGGCCGTTTGCCTTTTTTTTCATAGATTTAGGAAGCCCATGCACCTGATCAAATGGAATCACAGGTAAAGGTATGAAACATCTGAGAGGAGAAGAAGTAGGAGAGGATTGCCGGAGTCGTCCAGGGTTGAATTTGAAGAGAATAGAAAGCCAAAGAGATTAGCCTTTTCAGTTGGAGTGTTAGCAACAAAGCCATCAGAGCGAATAAGAGGAGGAAAGGAAGATTTACAGAAGTTATTAGAGATCTTTATGGTAAGAGGCCAGAAACATTTCTCAGTAGGAGAGTTTAGAAGTTCATACACCTTCGTTTTGTGAAAGTCTGCTTTGCTCGTCTGAGAATATCCCTACAACGATTCCGAGCTGAATGGAAATTAGCAAAGGTGATAGGAGAAGGAGAGTTTTTCCGCTCTCGATACGCAATGTCTCTAGCCTGAATGGCACGAGAGCAGGCGCGATCGAACCATGAATTTTGAGGAGAGAAAGATTTAGATGAAGAAGGAATGAACCTGCTCATCCCATCAACGATTACAGCCCCCACCTTGTCAACAGAGACTAACGAGTCTTCAGAGATAAAGCAGTCCCTTCAGGGATAGTTAGCGTAGAGGCAACGCAAGGACACCCTGTCAGCCCGATCAAAGTGCCAGAAGATGTGCTTAGGGCAGGGTGGGGCAGTTGGAGAGAAATCATGAAAATTAAGAGAAATTAGATTGTGGTCAGAGTTACCAATAGGTGCGAGGACAGCGTATTTATAAAGAGAAAGGCTAGTAGTGAAGCATAAGTCAAGAGTGTTCAAGAATTAATTTGGACGATCAAGAAAGTGTGTTGATTATTTAATCAGTAGCTCCTGATCGTTGAGAATGCTGAATGATTCGCCATACTCTCTTCCCGGATCAATATGAAAGGATCCCAACCACTCATTGTTTTGTACATTGAAATCCCCCAAATAGAGCACCTCTATATTTGGATGTGAAGATGTAACAGTCTCGAGAGAAATAGTTAAGTACTCAATAATGGTAGAAAAATCTGTTCTATTAGGAGAACACAAAATTATTGTAGTAGTAGGAAGAAAGATTTTAAGCCACAGAACATCGAAGTTAGGAGATTCAAGATTTACAAGACGTGTTACTGTAGTGTTAGTGTTTAAATAGAACAGAATTTATGAAATAAGTTATAGTTGGATATATTAAAAAAGCTAGAGAAGGAATTCTTAGATATCTGTGGCTCAGACAATAGCAAAAGGCTAGGATGAGAGTTAGAGAGGTGGTATTCCACAGAGGCTAAATTAGAGCTTAAACCACGAATATTGGAAAAGTTTATAAATAACCCAAGCCTGCGAACACCTGCCATTCTAAACACATAATCAGGAATGTAACTAACAAACAGATGAACAATCAAATAAACTGACAAACAAACAAACAAACAGGCAAACAGAGGAACAGACAAACAAGCAAACAGACAAACGACCAGACAAATAATAAATAATAAATAATAAATAATAAATATCTAGGTCAGTAACTAAAAATTTTAAAACGTTAAAATTAATTATAAAGCTATTTAACTATAAAAATATTTCAATTGTAAAAGGTAAAATATTCGCTAAAACTTATCTTAAAATTCAATTTAGTAAAAGTTGCTGAAGTCGAAAATTTCCACACTGTGATCAATTAGTTAATAATTTAAACACCGAACAACTGATAAAACACTAAAACGTCTATAGAGATATTCACTTCAAAAATTAAAAATGATTAATTAAACTTTCAGCACTCACTAACAAAAAATAAAAACGGCAAAGACAATACCAAAACACACATATATAATATATATATATATATATATATATATATATATATATATATATATATATATATATATATATATATATATATATATATATATATATATATATATATATATATATATATATATATATATATATATATATATATATATATATATATATATATATATATGAAATTAATAATGTTGTTGAGTTTCTAAGAAAATGAACATTAATTTGAGGATTTTTCTTTAAATACTTAAAGTAATGATACCCCAATGAAACAAATTTACTGCAAAAAAAATAGTTTGTATACTGTTTATCAACATTGAACCGAATTGATATTGTTTTTTATTTTCTTTGTGATATATATATATATATATATATATATATATATATATATATATATATATATATATATATATATATATATATATATATATATATATATATATATATATATATATATATATATATATTATAAGAGTATATGTATGTGTGTGTTTACATGACAATTATTATTATTAAGAACTTGGAAAATGTAGTCATAAAATAAATACTTCTTTGTTCTCTTGTTGTTTTTTCTTTCCTAAACGTATTTCGTTTTCTATCGAAAATATAAGAAGAAAATATGAGTCTAAAACAAACAGTCGATTACTTTGTATAAATAATAAAGGCCTAAACGTTACATCATCTTCTGATCTCTCTCGGAGTAAGACTCAAGATTATTACCCTTTCATTTTTCTCCAAATATAATATTTTCGCTATTTTGCTCTTAATATTTTAGCTGAAATCTTTGTTCAATACATCTACGTCACGCCGCTCGCCTTTTTCTTTGAGTTATTAACTTTGCTTTGCTTTTCTTATATTGCAATTTCTTTTTCTTTTTTTTCTTTTGAAAAATATATTTACTTAATATTTATGTTATATTAATAAATTTGTTTTAAGTTATTGTTTTTTTCATTACTTTCTTTCTATCCTTTTTTTAGGCAAGATATCTTTGGGTTCCACACATTTATTTATATTTTATCTTATATTTTCCCATACTTTCTAAAATTTTTTACCTTTCTCTCTTTCATATCGTCTTCTTTTAATTTATCTTGCTAAAATTATGTAAATTATAAAATTATAAAATTTAGAAAATTATAAAAATTTCTAGAATTATTTTTGGAAAAAATATAATCATTTTGCAAGCAATTCCAAACATTTTCAACATTACCAATCCATTCTGAACTAAAAGTTAATAATCATTTTTGAAATATAAGATGAAAATTATAATTCTTATTATGAAGAAAATAAAAAGATATAATCATAGGTTTTTCAGATCTTTTCTAAAAAATTGGAATTATATAAAAATAGAGGAATTAACTGGGGCTGAATATATATATATATATATATATATATATATATATATATATATATATATATATATATATATATATTTTATTTTCGTTTATATTTTTGTTTTTGTTTCAATTATTGATAATATTCTTGGTGTTATTGATTTGTTAAATTGTGCTTATAATTATCTCGTACATTTACACTGATTGTTACATATTTTATTTAATTTACAGATGATATTGATAATGGGTTTAGATAACCCGAAACGTCTATTATTAATTGTTAATTATTTATTTCATATTGCCTTTAGCATTTATTATTAAAGCATAATAAAATGATATCTTTTCCTGCATTGCTAGCAACATTATTTATTATATATATATATATATATATATATATATATATATATATATATATATATATATATATATATATATATATATATATATATATATATATATATATATATATATATATATATATATATATATATATATATATATATATATATATATATATATATATATATATATATATATATATATATATATATATATATATATATATATATATATATATATTATCTAAACTCCCTAAGGTTATTTAATAATCTAAGAATATGTTTTTACAAGAATTCAGCAGTAGTGTAGGTAACATTTTCTGAGAATTCAAAAGAACCACTCAAGTTTTTTTTTTTTTTTTTTTTTTTTTACTCAATTTGTTTTTTTTTAAATTTAATTTTATTATTATTATTATTATTATTATTCATTATTATTATTATTATTATTATTATTATTATTATTATTATTATTATTATTATTATAATTGTAACAATAATTTTTTTTTTTTTTTTTTTTTTTTTTTATACATTACACCATTTCCCGCATGATGCAGGGTGGAGTCGACTGCAAGAAAATTCCTGCAGTCGTACATGGGAAGACAAAAAAAAATTATTATTATTATTATTATTATTATTATTATTATTATTATTATTATTATTATTACTCTTATTCTTATTATTATTATTATTTTTACTTTACAATTATTTTATTATTATTTAATAATTTTATTATTTTATTTTATTAGTTTTATCATTTATTTTCATTATTATTATTATTATTATTATTATTATTATTATTATTATTATTATTATTATTATTATTATTATTATTATTATTATTATTATTATTAGTTTTATTTTTATTATTGTTATTATTATTATTATTATTATTATTATTATTATTATTATTATTATTATTATTATTAAACTTTATTATATAAATTTTCTATATAAATTTATTTAATGTAAAAGATAAAAAATCAGAAAATTGCCAGAGTTAAAAAACAATTTAAAAATTATTTAAAAAATAAAATAACTTCTAACAGTATTAATTACTAAAAGAAGAAAAAGAAAATAAAAAGATTTTTCTGTGGAACCAAAAAAGTTGTTAGGAAACAAAAAATTAATTCATAGTTTCTAATTAAATTAATATTTGGAAAAGTCTATTTCTTTTTTTTTTTTAATATTAATTAAATACAAAAAAAGACTTTGATATTTATATAAACCTATTTATCATTAAAATATTCCTTGACGTAAAAGATAAAAAAAGGTTCGATGAAATATTCTCATTTTGACAATTGGAATAAAAAAAAAATAAAAAAAATAAATATAATCCATATCGACAGAATGATAGACTCTATTCCCTCTGGTTTATTCTTTTGACACTTTTTTCCTCAAACACAATTTCCTTAGCAAATTTTGATCGACATCTATATATATATATATATATATATATATATATATATATATATATATATATATATATATATATATATATATATATATATATATATATATATATATATATATATATATATATATATATATATATATATATATATATATATGAGTCACCTCAGACAATTTCATCTGTGGCTCCAACAAGTTTCCTATGTCATTTCGCAGATAGGATTATGTTAAGAAGTATCTTAATACCCACCTATTCATCTTCCTTTGCAGATTCCGATTTTTAATTCTTCATCAAAATCAAAATTAGAAAATTCTAAATTTCTGATAAAAAATCTAATGTATTCTGCTATATATAGAGCACGATTCACTCATTTAAGAATTTATCTCACATTTAAATTTGGCTCCAGATTTACAATCTTTGATACCATTGTAGTTATTTTTATAATATTTATAATACATTTGATGAGATTGATAAGATAAAGTAATACCCTCTATATATATATATATATATATATATATATATATATATATATATATATATATATATATATATATATATATATATATATATATATATATATATATATATATATATATATATATATATATATATATATATATATATATATATTCTAGAAAATTGAAGGAGAAGGTTTTGAAGACCTGATGGAAGGAGCTAGTCTCGCTAAATGGATGAAAACCCAACATATAAGGAAATATTCAAGAATTAGCACTGAAAAATATCACTGAGATGCAATCTTCAATGGAATTCTGGAATAAAAGGTTATGCAAGAAAAAAATATTGAAAAAATTATGACAAAATATTTTATAAACCTCGAATTCCAAGTAATTTTCATTAGTAACCAAAAAATAGTCCAAATTTCTCTATTTATAAAGCCAAAATTTGGTTGGAAATCTTAAATCATCTAAATCATTTCTCTTAAGTGAGAATATGAATATTCAAACTGAGAAATGAGAAATTACGTTGAAGGATTTTCGTCGTATTTTCTTTATAAATTTTTAGTCTCTC
>SEYY01023176.1:20000-22500 GCA_009176605.1 Armadillidium nasatum | reverse complement strand
AATTATTATAAGATTTTTTTTTTATTCCCAATTATTCTTACTTTAAATTCTGCAAGGATTACAAAAATGTTAGCCTTTTTAATGTACTTTAAATAGTTTTTGTAATATTTAAGTATGTAGAAGTGCATCTGGCATAATGTTATATATATATATATATATATATATATATATATATATATATATATATATATATATATATATATATATATATATATATATCGAACAAGAAAAAAAAAAAAAAAAAACATAAAACTTGTAATTTTTCTTCCACAATTAAAAAAACAACCCTCCGTCGAGATGAGACTTTAAACAACTGTCGTAAGTTGCTGCATCTTACCGTGGTTGCTATATCTGTCTTATTAGGGCTTGAAATTTTACAGCCCATTTTTTAAATAATGGCAATGCTTGAAAAATAATATCGTACCCAAAAATTTGAAGATGCCAAATGCATTTACTTCTTATTTTCTTTAATGATTTATACTTTTTATGTATTAAGTTGTTAAAAAATGAATTTAAATCACTTTTCTCTGACAAAAATTTCATATTTATATCAACATCCTACGCCTGGTATTTTTAATTTGGAGGGGCTGCAGCCCCGGAGCCCATAATGACGAGCCGCCACTGTATATATATATTATATATATATATATATATATATATATATATATATATATATATATATATATATATATATATATATATATATATATATATATATATATGGTCAGACTTCGGTTTAAACATGCCACATATCTTAAAAACTACTCAACGTACGTAAAAAAGAATTACATTTTTAGAATCCTTGTCGAATTTTAGTTAGGAAAAGTGTAAAATATTTGCAAAAAAATAAATAAAAAAATTTTAAAAAAAATGATTTTGTACGACAACTGATGACGTAACAAACAACAATTGATGACGTAACAAACTTAAATTTGATGTTATGATGTTCATATGTCTACGGGGGGCTCTGCCCCCCGTACCCCCCGACCCGTGAGTGATGATGATACTGTAGACTACTTTTTCTGTAGACGATTTGGGGGTATTTTCCATTTTTTCCAATTTCGAGAAAATTGAAAAAAAACGTACCTTGCCAGGCGTACGATGATCTCCACAGATAAAAATAAGTAAATGTTTACTTATGTAAACTTTATTATTATAAGGATTTTTTTTTTATTTCCCAATTTTTCCTACCTGAAATTCGACAAGGATTTTAAAAATGTAATTTATTTTTCACTACGTTTTGTATTTTTTTTTAAAAAAGTCATGTCTAATCTAGAGTCTGGCCTATATATATATATATATATATATATATATATATATATATATATATATATATATATATATATATATATATATATATATATATATATATATATATATATATATATATATATATATATATATATATATGATCAAACGGGCTAACACAAATTATTTGATTAGTGTATTTATTTTACTAAACATTTTCAAATTTACCACCATGGGCCTCTGTACATTTTCTGGCTCGTATGCAAATAGCATTTGTTTCTGTTCTAAGTTCTTGTTTTTCTTTTATTTGAGATGCAGCAATCCAAATATGGTGAATTACTGCACCTCAATTGTTCACCATTATTTTGAATAACTTCACTTTTCAACCAGCTCCATAAACAAAAATCCAGTGGTGTGAGGGCTGTAGACCTTGACAAATCCATCATTTTTGAAAAGTTCAATTTAAATATTGAATGACTTGGCGAGCAAAATGAGGAAGAACTCCATCTTGCTGATAGTAGATAACATTTCTTATGTTTAAAGGAACATCTTCTAATAATCCTTTTAAGTCATTTTGCAAAATTTCTAAATAACGTACTCTTATTAGACAATTCTCAATAATGAAATGATCTATTAAATGACAATCAAAAATCCCACATCTCACGTTTACTGAAAAACGATGATGAAAATTCATTTCGACTCTTTTGTGGATTATTTTCGTCAGACCATCGATGAGACTTGCAAGTATTTGCTGAAACGTTTCTAGTGAAAATTAATTTTCAGTAAAATGCATGTGTTGAACCAAATGACTATCAGCTACTATCCTTGTACAAAATTCAATGCGTCTAGCATAGTCTCCTGATTGTAGGTGGTATTGATATAAGCTCTGTTCGTGTAATGTGCAATCAATTTTGTTCGAGGGATTTCAAGTTGAGTGGAAGTTCTACGTGAACTTGTCATTGGGTTCAGTTTCACTAAATCCAGAATGACTTATAACTCGGAACAAGACAGAGCTAGAGGTATACAAAATTTTAATGCAATAGCCAGTATTAATTAAAATATTTTATAGCAATTTTCCAAAAAGAAAACCCAAGTAAATGCTCTTAAAAATATCTGCTTTGCGAGTCTTCGATTCATAGCCAAATTTCAGATTTCAAAAAGTTGTGATGCCAGGTGACCCAGATCTACTCAAATCCAGAATATTCTGAGAGATTTACAGCGTGATTCTGGTTCTTTCGTGTAAGAAGCAGTA
>SEYY01023176.1:0-12500 GCA_009176605.1 Armadillidium nasatum | reverse complement strand
GACCCCTCCGATGGGTGAAATACACATTAAATGGGAAATCAAAAAAGAACGGCTGTAAGCTCGATCCGATTAAGACACCGAAATACCAAAAACGTTTTCTTGAAAAAGGCTGACGTATTCCTTGTCAAAGGTTGGAAAAGTAAAAGAAGATACTAAGATAAGAAGGTGAAAGGAAGAACCCAGAGATGAATAGAGTTTAACAGTATAAAGAAAAAGATTAAAAATCTTAAAAAGATCTGAAATGTTGGGTTCATATCCAATGCGATCAGGGAGAGAGTATGGTGCTGTACCGATAATCCAAGGTCATTTTGGATAGATAAATTTAAGTCACGTTCACTGGCTCTATCACGAGAACGAGAAGAATGCTATTGGTGGATATATATATATATATATATATATATATATATATATATATATATATATATATATATATATATATATATATATATATATATATATATATATATATATTTATATATCTATATTTATATATAACTTGGGTAGACAAGAGACAAGAGATAATGACAAACCGTTCCTGGAAAACAATTTGTTAATAGAAGTCATATTTTATTAAAAATAAAATTTTAAGTTAAGTAATTAATCACAGATTATATTAAATTTAATTACTTCGTATAAGAATATATATATATATATATATATATATATATATATATATATATATATATATATATATATATATATATATATATATATATATATATATATATATATATATGATAAATAGGATGGCCAGAAATGAACGTTATATCAGTACATGCATATGTATGTATGTATGTATGAATGGGTGTATATATGTATGTATGTATATGTATATGTATGCATATGTGTATGTGTATGTATATATGTACGTATTCATATGGAAATATGTACGTGTGAATATATATGTGTGAGTGTGTATGTATATATGTAGATTTGTGAATGTGTATGTGTGTATGATGATGTGTGAGCATCTTTACGTTGATTGAGTACATGCAGGTATGTATGTTTCCAGTAGGGATGGAGCGATACCAAACTTTTTACCGATACCTAAAAATTCCCCGAAGCCGATACCCGATACCCGATACCTGAAAATATGCCGATACTTGCCGATACTACTACCGATACCGATACTTTACTCCTATACAAATTTTTTGCCGATACCGATACCGATACCGATACCAGTATCCGAAAATATGCCGATACTTGCCGATACCGATACCGATACCGATAATTCACTCCATCCCTAGTTTCCAGGAAAGATTATCTATGATTGGACTCCCTATTTCTGCTATTAGACTATGTCTTCCCTTACCTGTACTCTCAATGAGTTTTAATTTCATATAACTTACTCATACAAATTTTACAATTACCAATCAACTGTCGTTCCAAATACAATCTCAATAGACGATTATATTCCTTACAGTTATCATATATTGTGGGCTATTTATATATCTAGTTAAAAGTTTTGTTTCTTGTCTTTTGCTCAATTTCAAAGTGTATTTAAAAACATTTCTTTGTTCTGTGATACTGATCATTCAATTTCCTTTTCAGTTCTCCTGATGATTGTTCAATAATAGTAGAACCGAAACGTTGACTTTATTTAATATTAAAAAAAATGCATAATGTAATTGTTTTTCAAAATCTTTAGATCATTTAAAGTAAAATAATAATAAACTAATGTTACGTTCATTTCTGGGCATCCTTTTTATCATAAATATTTCGCTCAATAGGAGAACAAATATATATATATATATATATATATATATATATATATATATATATATATATATATATATATATATATATATATATATATATATATATATATATATATATATATATATATATATATATATATATATATATATATATATATATATATATATATATATATATATATATATATATATATATATATATATATATATATATTACTACCAATTTCAGGCACACATCAGAAGCACCTCAAAAGATGAAAAAGCGAATTGTAGAGAAAGAAATCGTTAATTTTATTTAAATCGTTAAAATCGCTTAAATTTATAGTTATTTTGAAACATAGACTGAACAACAATAAAACGAAGTTACAATAAATTAAAACAAGAAATAAGAAAGGATGAAATTTATCGTTACTTCGTTCTATTGTTTTATGCTTTTATTGTCTTAGAGCAGATAAAGATTATTTGGTTTATGAATCCATTTTGTAGGGATATGATCGCAGTAAATAATGAATGGTGGTAATTTTCGATTTCCATTTAATTTACTTTATAGTACAAGCAACTGTTAAAGGAAGAGATGTATTCAATTTTAGGATATAAAATAAAATAAGAAACCCTAATGTGTTTGAATTCCTGTTACTGATTCCTTCAAGATGCAGTCTCTACTGCAGTGTATTGGATTTTAAACTATGCCTTCTAAAATTTGATTTAGCATTATTCAAAAGATCTGTGTGAGTTGGATCTTTTCCTTTTCGGATGTAATAACGGATGAAGTCGAAAGCTCGAGTAATTGTGGGGAAAAAATATTTCTGTCAACCTCAACAGAATTACCAGTTTAATTCAAGTTCCCTAACAACCATTATGATGTAACGGAATTGTATTTTGGATTTAAAAGAGAATTTTACTTTATTAATGTTAAAGCAAGGATATTTACTGTATTCAATCTACCCTCAATTAAGGCACTGTTCTTGAGATGTGTTGATAACTGAAAAAATAAAATTACTGTCCACAGAATTTACAAATTGACTATCGAAACTTGATAAAAGGATTTGCAGAAAAAAGGAGTAGAAAGAATATAAAAGAAGCCGCAGTTGAGCAGATTTGAAATGAATATTAGAGTTGAGAATTTAGCCCTCAACAAATAAATGAATAGAATTAAATTTATCAAACGATAAATCCTTCAATGAAAAGTAGAAATAAAGTAGGATAAAAGGCTAAACCTTGAGGATTACCACTATCGACAATGAATAAAGAGCTCTGTCAACGACAATGTTTTGAGGAAAAGCCAAATGAAAGGAAGCTAAGGGAAAGAGAATTTGAAATAAAGAAAACTTTGAAAACAGCGACTCTTATTTTCTCTTGTCAAAAGCCTTGTTGAGAAACATCATTCACGTCTCCCTTTACTCTCATAATATGAACTTGAAGAATACCAAAAACTTAAAAGAAAGGAAATGATCTTCTCAGTTGATCTCTGGGCTTAAATTCATAATCGGGAGAGAGAGAGAGAGAGAGAGAGAGAGAGAGAGAGAGAGAGAGAGAGAGAGAGAGAGAGAGAGAGAGAGAGAGAGAGAGAGAGAGAGAGGAAATGAGAATTCTCATGCATTCAAAGTTCTACGACAGAATTTAGGTAATAGTTGTAAAACATTAGTTACAAGACTATGAATATTTTTACCCTTCCAGAAATAATATCGCAATTATTATTTATATTAGCCTGCTTCATGCTATAAGAGAAATGAGAAATGGTAAATATTAATTCATAGAAAGTCGATTAAAAAAGGAGTCAATTAAGCTCCAGCTCTTACAGTCACCGAAACACGTTTATATTTATTGTATTTTAATGTTCTCCATAAATCAATAAGTTAAGAGTTAAGAAGTATTCCTATGATACGAATTCATCATTTCCTTTAATGAATTTATAGAATACGAAAACCTGATTAATGTATTGATGTATAAAATTAAAATTTAAATACAGCATTTGTATAGAAGTGTTCATTCTATTTACAACGTAAAACCTTTAAAAGAACGGGTGAAAAATGTACTTATTCAGTTTCATTGGGCGAGCTTTTGTATATTAACATTCAAATTACAAGAAAGAGTAAGCGAAGATTAGTTGAAAAATATTCCTTTTGAGAAGACAGCTTCATACTTACAAACGTTTCCTACATTTCAGAATTTCTTTAATTTTAACACCAAAGTCAAGAAAAAGTTTAAATTTTTCGTCGTATTTCTACATAGCTACTTTATCTTCACTTACGTACTTTAATTATCTTTCAAGAAGAGTAAAAAACAAAAACAATACGTAAAGTAAATAACTAAAACACAAACATCAGAATAACTCGCTCTTGTACAAATTTCAGTTAGAAATTTTTTACGAGAATCTTGTTCTTTAAATTGATTTCATTTTCATATAATACAAGGAAAAATATTCCGTACTAAAACTCTGAGTTCTTAAACAAAAAAAACAAAAAATATTATATATATATATATATATATATATATATATATATATATATATATATATATATATATATATATATATATATATATATATATATATATATATATATATATATATATATATATAATATATATATATATATATATATATTTCATCCGTAGTTCTCACATTTAAACTGCTATAATTTTGTTTCTTTTAATATCGTTTATTTTAACTCGTAACTCCATTAAAACTGCTTTCACCCTTTTTTTTCTTTTTTCAAATTTTCAGAAGAAGATTATACGGTTATTTTATTCCCACGAAGCCTCAAATTTTTTCCTTATTATTTCATTTTTGTGCATATCTAATAACGTTATGAAAGATTTTTATTAATTCTCTTCCTCTCCTTTGAAACTGCACCTTTACCCCAAACCTAAATGATGGTTATGCCTATGTCTTTTCTCACCTAAGAATCAAATGGGTGTTTCCCTCTCTCAATCAGAATCACTTTCGTATTAAATATAAATTACGAATAAAAGAAACATGATTTTAATTTTGAAATTAAAAGGTTGAACCATCAATTAAAATCAGTTTTGATTATTTATAAAAGAGTATTTTTAAAATTTATAAACGAGTAAAAAAAATATGTTTACGTAAAATCATTATCAAGGAATATGTGAAGCATGAATATTAAATAATAATAAAATAATAATAATAATAATAATAATAATAATAATAATAATAATAATAATAATAATAATAATAATAATAATAATAATAATAATAATAACAATAATAATAATATAATACAGTAAATGCTCTTATATGCTGTTAATTTTTTAAAGAAGTTGAGAACATTAAAATAACAATAATTATACAAATTTTTTATTTAATATTAATTAGTGCTTATCTTATTAAAACACTGTTTGTTAAGATAAAGAAAATGTTCTAATTAATGGGAACTCTCATGTAACAGTTAATTACGATTCGTAAAGTAAATTTATTTATAAAAATTTCTTTGAGTTTTGAATTATGAACAACTGAAAAAATTTTAATGCTTCCAGCACTGAAAATAAAGTTTAATTAAAACCTTTTTTCGTTCAAGTTTTAGAAGTATTTTACTAAAAATTGCTTGAAATAATTTTTTTTCAGGGTTTATATTACAGAAGACTTGTTAAGGGAAAAAGGTTATAACAATATAGAACTGATTCTGGATAGGTAGCTAGTTACAGGCTTATGAGATAACATGAGAAAAAAATCAGAAAGAACACTTTTTGTTTCGCAATAATTACAGTAAGAGGAGAAATACATGATGAATCTTCATGACATGTTCAAAATGATCATCCACGGCCTGAATACACCATTGTGCGTGATTAGCTATGGAGTTTGGCGCATTCTCCTGTGTTTGAGGATTCAACCGAATTTCATCTGTAGCATTAAATATTACCCTGCATTAATTTGTTGCGATTATTAACCATCACTGCATAGACAAGCTCTTTCATATCCCCAAAGGTATTATTCCAGTGGGGTTAGGTCAGATGATCATACTAGCCCAGTATATGGACCCCTTCGGCCTATCCAGCTATATGGATATGTTCGACCAAGATACTCATATACTATGTGGTGTGAATGTGCACATGCAATGTCGTGTTGCAGATATATCGCAGCTCGGATTGCCAAAGGATCATCCTGCAAAAGAATTGGTAATTCGTCTTCTAGGAAATTCCGGTACACTTCCCTATGTAAGACGACCATTAAACACAGGTGAGCCAAAAGCCGATTTCCAATGATACCACACAACATAGGTACAGAAAATCTGTTCAAAGTTGCTTCAACCGTAGCATGATTATTATGAGCTCATACATGATTATTCCTATTATTATTATTATTATTATTATTATTATTATTATTATTATTATTATTATTATTATTATTATTATTATTATTATTATTATTATTATTACCGTCACTAGTAAAGGTCGACTCATCGATAAAAACATCTTGAGTGTTCGGGATCAGAAATAATCTATCGGCAAAAAATTTTCTCGTTGGCCTGTTCAAGATGTTGAATTCTAAGTAATATGGTACGAATATAAACCATCATCGGTCAATGTTCTCCACACAGTAGTGCAAAGAATTCGAAGACGCGCATAAATTCTGAGGGCATTAAGTTTGAGACTGCGATGAACCGTCTGAAGGATATCACCCACGTATATATATATATATATATATATATATATATATATATATATATATATATATATATATATATATATATATATATATATATATATATATATATATATATATATATATATATATATATATATATATATATATATTCTTTTTTTTCATTTATGACTTTCTCTTTGTTACTTCATCTCTCATCCACTCCTATGCCGAGGACTCACACCTTCATCTCTCCTTTAATATTCTTAGTGTTTCTTTTTCTAGAGATCTTTTTTGAAAGATCATATTACATCTCTTTCTAACAAGCTTCTAAGAAGCTACGCAATCTGAGGCGCTATCAAAATTTCTTCACTCCACCCCAGTTGCTTATTCATTACAGGGGTGTTGTTCGCCTCTGTAAGAAGTACCTCCTCCTTTGAGAAGGGCTAGTGCGACATATATATATATATATATATATATATATATATATATATATATATATATATATATATATATATATATATATATATATATATATATATATATATATATATATATATATATATATATATATATATATATATATATATATATATATATATATATATATATATATATATATATATATATATATATATATATATATATATATATATATATATATATATATATATATATATATATCTTAAAGTATTTTTTATTCAGAGTTTGCAGTAATGATTATGTCATTTTATACTGTGATTTAAAAAATTTTTGACTACTTAAATGTCTTACATTTAAATACCTTTTTGCTCCGAAATTAAAGAATTTCAACCAACCTTGAAAGATCTCAACGTGAAAATGAAGAAAAACATCGAAAATAAATTAACTGTTTTAATTTCTATGATTTGCAGCCCAAATTTTCCTTAGGACAAATCTCTCTCTCTCTCTCTCTCTCTCTCTCTCTCTCTCTCTCTCTCTCTCTCTCTCTCTCTCTCTCTCTCTCTCTCTCTCTCTCTCTCTCTCTCTCTCTCTCTCTCTCTCTCTCTCTCTCTCTCTCTCTCTCTCTCTCTCTCTCTCTCTCTCTCTCTCTCTCTCTCTCTCTCATTTTATTTAATAACATCATTTTTACTTGGAAACTAAACAAAAAATGATTCATCATATTATATTTTTAAAAGTTCGTCTTGACTTTATTTATACTCTAACAGTGCACGATTAAATTTCACAAATAAATAAATTACACACACACACACACACACACATATATATATATATATATATATATATATATATATATATATATATATATATATATATATATATATATATATATATATATATATATATATATATATATATATATATATATATATATATACTGCCTATAAATTGTTTCGAAAGCAGCCATTAGCCTTGTGATAATAAAAAACTCTAAATTGCCGATTTCTGTAAGCTTTTTAAGCTATAATATTTAAAAGTATCTAAAGGTGCTTTGTAGTAACTCAATCTCTAATGTGAAGTCGGAAATTAGATAATGTAAAATGCATTTAGGCATGAAAAACTCGAAAAATTATATTATTATATATATATATATATATATATATATATATATATATATATATATATATATATATATATATATATATATATATATATATATATATATATATATATATATATATATATATATATATATATATATATATATATATATATATATATATATATATATATATATATATATATATATATATATATATATCGTCGATACAAATGCAAACTATCGAATGTGAAAAATCGCGTTTTTCCATTCCGCCCTCTGGTGGTTTCTACGGAAATGATGCAAATGGTGGCAATGTTTTGAACCTGAGTTCCCTTTACAAACTAAAGAAATACAATTTTAATGTATCGAAAACGCATGTTATGTTTTTTTTCAAAGGCTACGTTTCCAATACATTGGGTTAATATTTTTTAAAAAATAAATATGAAACTACAAACATTCATAATAGGGTAGGCCGACGCACCGGGTGCGGTGCGATGCGGTGCGTGGTGCGGTGCATTTTGGTGCGGTGCGGTGCGGTGCGCAAGACTATTTCAGCAATACGGTGCGGTGCGGTGCGGTGCGAAAGAAAAAATGAAAGTGCGGTGCGGTGCGGTGCGCAAAGAAAAATTAACGGTGCGGTGCTGTGCGGTGCGTGGTGCGGGCCCTGGTGCGCACCGCACCGAATAATTGTATCCTGCGATAATCTTCTGTTCCGTAAGTATATATATATATATATATATATATATATATATATATATATATATATATATATATATATATATATATATATATATATATATATATATATATATATATATATATATATATATATATATATATATATATATATATATATATATATATATATATATATATATATATATATATATATATATATATATATATATATATATATATATATATATATATATATATATATATATATATATATATATATATATATATATATATATATTAGGGATGGAGCGATACCAAAATTTTTACCGATACCGATACCGATACCGATACCAAGACTTTCAATTTCGCCGATACCGATAATACCTAAAAATTAGCCGATACCGATACTTATTTTTAACTTAAATATATATATATATATATATATATATATATATATATATATATATATATATATATATATATATATATATATATATATATATATATATATATATATATATATATATATATATATATATATATTGATGAAAAGTGAGAATAAAGTAGGAGATAGAACAAAAACAGAAAATAATAATATATATATATATATATATATATATATATATATATATATATATATATATATATATATATATATATATATATATATATATATATATATATATATATATATATATATATATATATATATATCTCCTCTGGTGAACAA
Source organism: Armadillidium nasatum (assembly GCA_009176605.1). Lineage (NCBI taxonomy): Eukaryota > Metazoa > Arthropoda > Malacostraca > Isopoda > Armadillidiidae > Armadillidium > Armadillidium nasatum. The sequence goes on along the minus strand of SEYY01023176.1, from coordinate 3,249 downwards.
AGGCCGGATTTCTGCCAATATCCACCAGAGTTGGGGAACTGTCAGAAATCTGTTCGCTAATGGCTGACATGACCCGAGACACGGCGTTTATAAGTGTTCAATTCAAAGGAAGTTGGGAAAACAGATAAAGGGAGTGTGTTTCAGACTTTACTAGTAGAGTACGTGTAAGATTGAGCATAGCTGTTAAGTCTGATGTCGGAAAGTTGGACAGAGAAAGGATGAGACTGTGTAGAAAGGCGTGTCGTATGAGCCCTTCTCAATGGAGGAGGTATGCGATGTGAGAGTTCAGAAGAGCGGTGTCCGTTGTAATAGCGATACTATTAAGAGAGTGACGCAACAATTCGACGGGAAGAAAGAGATTGGAGAGAGTTGGTAAGAGCAGGAAAGGTTATAAGACGAAAAGCCCTAGACCCCACCTTTTCGAGAAGAGGTGTATTGTTGGAACCACTCCAGATGTGTGAGGCGTACTCCATAAAGGGTCGAACAACACCCTTATAAAGAGCAAGCAACCACGAAGTCGCCTCAGAACTCCCAACCTCTTAGAAGCTTTCTTTCCAAGAAAGTTTACGAGAAAAAGAAATATAGAGAATATTGAGGACAGATGAAGGTTTGAGTTGAGTGTTTTCGAGGAAGATGTCCTAATTGTGTGGAAGATTGTGTCGAGTAGAAAGATTGAGGAATTGAGTTTTTGAGGCATTGAAAACGACCATGTTTTCTATTCTCCAATTTGAAATACGAGAAAGATCAGAGGTCAGTTACTCCAATCTATACTTCTTGAATCTGTAAACTGCTGTTGGGAGGGGCGTCTTTCATTGTGAAAAGAGTAATGAAGGGTGGAGTTATCGGCATAGGAGTGTATAGGAGACGAAGTAATAGAGAAAAGGTCAGTGATGAAAATTAGAAAAGAGTTGGGGATAGGACAGATCCTTAAGGAGCGCCAATATTTATAGATTTATAGGGAGAACTGTGGCCGTCTACAACAGCTGCTATATTACTGCCGGAAAGAAAATTAGAGAGAAGGATAGATTCCAAGAGGGAAGTTTGGAAATGAAAGCTTTGTGCCAGTTTTTATCGAGGGCTTTCGATATGTCTAGAACCACAGCAAAAGACTCACTGAAACCCAGAAGAGCGGAGGGCCAAGAGTCAGAAAGTACGGAAAGAAGATCACTAGTAGAACGTTCTTTACGAAAGCCATACTGGCGATCAGAGATTAGGTTAGAAGAATTAAGGTGCTTCCAAATCTTCCTGCTAAGGATAGAATCGAAAACTTTAAAGAGAACGCAGGTTAAAGAAATAGCACGTTAGTTAGAGGGTTGAGAGGGGTCCCCTTTATTCGGCACAGACTAAATGAGCGAGCGTTTCCATCAAGAAGGGAAGGTCGAAGTGAAGAGACAAAGACTAAATAGTTTACTAAGGCAGGGTGCAAGCTCAGAAGCACAAGTTTTAAGAACCGCAAGAGGAATACTATCAGATCTGGAATGTTACAGAAATTAATTAAAAAATCACAGCGTGCGCCGGGGCAAGACGAACTTAAGGTCCTGGCGGTACCATCCCCATCATCGGAGGCCACCAACTCTCAGGTGATAATGGGGTGAGGAGTGGATGAGGGGCATTCTTTGGATGAAGCTCCTCGAAGCATCTCTGAGGCTGCTTTGAATTTCACTTTTAAAAAAAAAAAAAAAAAAAATTTTATTATAAAGGTAATGTACGAGTAAGAGCTTGTAAATTTGGAACATGAGAAGGGAGTAGAGGGAAGGAGAAGTGGGAGCATAGACACTTCCATATGAGGCGAGGGTACACTAAAGACCCTCTGAGAATTTGAAACGCGAAAAGGAACGAACCAAAGGGCTAGGGAGTGAAACGGAATGGTCTAGACCAGCGGTTCCCAACCTTTTTTTCCTTCCGTACCCCTTCATAATGTTCCGTACCCCTTCGTACACACACAAATCCAATTTATATATATATATATATATATATATATATATATATATATATATATATATATATATATATATATATATATATATATATATATATATATATATATATATATAGAACAATAATTTAATTTCGTAATTTGATATTCTAAAATATATATTCTATTAATTTTTTCCTTTTACATTCTTTTTTAATTAATCCATATATTTTTTTTGTGTACCCCCAATCGATAGCAGGCGTACCCCAGGTTGAGAACCGCTGGTCTAGACCATACTGTCACTCCCCGGATTATGCCCAGTAAAGGGTACTTGCATCGCTTTGGACGGCGCTACGTTCTCCCCTACACACACACACACACACACACACACACACACACACACACACACACACACATATATATATATATATATATATATATATATATATATATATATATATATATATATATATATATATATATATATATAGCCCCTCATCCACCCCTTCCCCCATCACCACTTGGGAGTTGGTGGCCTCCGGTGATGGGGTTGGTGCCACCAGGACTCGGCCGCCGGCTTGTCCTGATACACGGTCTATTTTTTTCATTAATTTCTGCAACATTCGCGGTCTGCACTCTAATTTCCACTTTGTTGAACATCACCTCTCTTCTTCTAGACCTCACCTCTTATTCTTGACCGAAACTCAGATGTTTGAGCGTTCTGATAGCAAACCCTATTCTGTTTCCTCCTACTGTCTCTATCCTCAATTATCAGCCAAAGGCGGTTGTTGTGCATATGTGCGCAACGATGTCGTTTGTTCTCGTGTCTCTAATTTGGAGTCTTCCGAATTTTCCACCTTATGGCTTAGGCTCTCTTGCCACTCTACGACTAAATTCATTTGTTCAGTTTATTTATCTCCTAATTCTACTGACTATGCTAAATTCTTCGACTATTTAAACTCCAAAATAGAGCACATTCTCTCTTCTTCTCCTTTCTCTGAAATCATCATATTAGGTGATTTCAATGTTCACCACCGCTAATGGCTTTCTTCTAGTTCTCATGATACAGCTGGTGAACGTGCCTTCCTTTTCGCTATCCAAAACGACCTTGAGCAGTTGGTGCAGCTCCCTACTCGTATCCCTGATCGTCTTGGAGATGAACCCAACGTTCTAGACCTTTTCCTAACTTCTAATCCTTCTCCTTATACTGTTAAACTCTTTCCTCCTCTGGGTTCCTCCGATCATCTTCTTATCTCTGTATCCTCTCCTATCTCTTCAAGTCTTCCGCAGGAAAGACCCCCTTCTACGGAAAGCAAACGCTTGTGGCACTTCGG
>SEYY01023175.1:5000-39579 GCA_009176605.1 Armadillidium nasatum | reverse complement strand
CTCTCTCTCTCTCTCTTACTACTCTTTATTCTTTTCAGATTACCATTCAAAAGAAAAAAAAATCTGTTAACAATTATTAAAAACTTAAAAAAGAAATTAAGATTTACAACTATTATTTAAAAATTAAAATTTAAATAAAAAATTTGAAAAAATAAAAAAAAAAAATGAACGAAAATTTATTAAAAGTAATTAAAAATAAATAAATCATTAAAAATAAAAAAATAATTTTGTTTTTAAGGACTTGAGTACAAAGTTGAGCTAAAAGGTGATTAAGAAGCTATTAACTCTGATAGGTAGGAGTTTGAAAAACATCAGAATTTAGAGTTGGTTAGAGTTGTACGCTGAGAAAGATGTACCAGTCATGAATATGAAGTTTAAGTTCTATCCATGACATAAATAAACATGGACAGGAAACAACGTTTAATTTATTAAAAGAAAACGCAAACCCAGAGACATACAAATAAACGTAAAGTTAGGATTTGATATTTTGAAAACGTTATAAAAATGAAGTATGAGAAAAACATCTGAACGATTGGTGGTTACACAAGAAACCCCCCCCCCCTTTGTTTTTGGAATATCCTAAATAATAATACCATATTCAATCAGGTTGAAATAAAACTATAGAGGGTAGTTAAGGAAAGTATAATGTCTGAGAAACAGCCTAATTTTAAAGAAAGCTGAGGAATCAGAGTCAAACAAATGCAAGGTTAGGTTTCGTTAACTTGATTATTACAGAAAAAAAGAAGAGAAACCTTTGTACGAGTGATGATTACAACAAGAAGCACATCATTATTATTTTGTGACACCAAAACTAAAATACTAATGTTCAAGTAGATTAGATCAGCTTAGCATTCTTAGTATTCTCAGGATAACACTGTAGGGATAGAAGAAAGTTAGTTCATGAGATGTTAGTCTCATGTGAAATATTACAAACTATGTAACAGTATTGGGGTGTTAGGTACTGTCAGGTTACTTATGGTTACGTTATTGAAATATAATGTTAGGTATGATATTAATATCATATATTATGAGTTAGTTCAGCACTATTGGATTCTGTTGAATGATATAATTTGCTGTCATAAATAATTGGAATGTGAGCATGTTACTACCCTTTAAAAGAGTTATTTTTTTTTTTAAACATCACCACACTTACGGGCAAAGCACTATTCAAGTAGGCGGTGTCAGAATGTATGTATGCTCGTGTTAAAGGCCTCACTGTGATAATAATGGTAAATTTCCTGTAAAATTGCTATATATACAGTGTTAATTGACTATCCATTCATAGTAAATAACCAACTCTTTAAGATGTTAGGCCTAAAATTACTAATTGAATATTGTTATTATTATTATTATTATTATTATTATTAATTATTATTAATATTATTTATATTATTATTATTATTATTATTATTATTATTATTATTATTATTATTATTATTATTATTATTATTATTATTTATTATTATTATTATTATTTTTTTTTTATTATATATTATTATTATTTATTATAATTATTAATAATGCTAGTAGTAAATTAATAGTAGTATTAATAATCATAAGAATAGCTGTAATAACAGTGGTACTGTTTATATATTTCTGAGCAGGAATATATACCATAACAAACAGCATAGTGAATAGCTTATAATCATCAAGCTTACTTAAGACCAATCAGCACCTTATTTGTATTGTATTATATATATATACATATGAAAGAGAACTGATTTGCAAAATGTAAGGAAAATAAGTTACTTAAAGTGAAATAATTAATTAACGTATTGAAATCTTATATTTATTAAACAAATAGCAAATTATCTAACACACAAATATTTTTTTTATTAAGTTACATTATTAAACATATTTAAATAAATATTACTTAAGAGGCTTTTGCAATTAGCTAAGGAAAACACTATTTTCCATTTTAATAACACCATTTCCCAACAAATTGACGGAATGGTCACTTAAGGCCAACATCGGTGCATCACTAATCCATCTGGGTGGGATTGTATCCTCCTGGCTTTAAACCTTTATTTTACAATAAGGACAATTGTTTTATCGGTTTAAAGACAAATTTTATTTCTCGTAACTTCTTACTTAACAGCAACAAGCACACAAATATCAAATTCATTATGGAGCAGGAGAATAATAGCGAACTCTCTTTTATTGATATAAAAAATTTTAAAAAATGGCTTCTCCATGTCTGTTTACCGTAAACAGCATATTTTGAGCATGAATTATTTTAACTTCACTCCCCTGGAGTTTAAGATGAATGATTTTTATGCAAAATAGAAAAGATATTCAAAATTTGCATTAGCTGGGCTTCTTTTTCCCTCAGAATATCCTATCTGCCCAACTTCTTTATCACTAACTTATCCCTCCTACCATATGGTCGATAACATGACCCTTATTGTAGCAATATTTTGAGACCCAGAGTCTCATTTTTATCCAGTTAATAAACTAAGAGTCAACCTGATGCTTTCTTTTAATGGTCCCAAACATACTGATCTAATCAAATCACTCAAAGAAATCTTGATTCCTACCAACCCAAGTATTTATTTTAAAGTCATCGCATCAAACCTTCTTAGTTTTCACTCAGTTTTTCACCCGAAGAAGAGTATCCCGAAACATTTGAGATCCCTTGTAGTATAAAATTATGCTTGTACCGTATGTAATACTTGTTAAAACTCAAACTCAAACTCAGGATCTTTTATTTCCTGCTTTTATTTCTATATTTTAGTAGTTTTAAAATCTTTATATTATTTCAGAATACGAGAGATTAGTATTCTTTAATTGCGTTTAATTATTATATATATATATATATATATATATATATTATATATATATATATATATATATATATATAATATATATATATATATATATATATATATATATAAATAATATAATCGTGCAAAATCTATTCTCCGTGATACTAAAAACTCCTTTCTCCGTAGAAAATGAAACAATCTTTCTGGTTCTACTTCCTCATGCCCTTTCTGGCATTTTGCAAAAAATGTCAACTCTAACTTTGCTTCTTCCTCTTTCCTTCCTCTAGTATCTTCTGACGGTACAACTGCCGTTTTGCCTTCCTCTAAAGCTGAACTCTTCGCTCAAACTTTTGCTTCTAACTCAACCTTAGACGATTCCGGAGCTGTTCCTTCCCCTTCAACTCCCTCAAACTCATTTATGCCTAAAATTATAATTTCTTCTAAAGACGTCACTTCTGCTTTCTCTAAGCTTAACACTAAGAAGGCGTACGGTCATGACGGTATCCCTCCTGTGGTCCTCAAAATTTGTGCTTCCGAGCTTGCACCCTGCCTTGGTAAACTTTTACGTCTATGTCTTTCTACTTCAACCTTCCCTTCTTGCTGGAAACCTGCGCTCATTCAGCCTTTGCCGAAGAAGGGGGACCCCTCTCAACCCTCTAACTATCGTCCCATTTCTTAACCTCCGTTCTTTCTAAAGTTTTCGAATCTATCCTTAACAGGAAGATTTGGAAACATCTCAATTCTTCTAATCTTATCTCTGATCGTCAGTATGACTTTCGTAAGAAACGCTCTACTGGTGATCTCCTTTCCCTTCTCTCTGACTCTTGGTCCTCCGCTTTTCTGCATTTCGGTGAATCTTTTGCTGTGGAGCTAGACATATCGAAAGCTTTCGATAGAGTCTGGCACAAAGCTTTGATTTCCAAACTTCCCTCTTTCGGAATCTATCCTTCTCTCTGTGACCTTCTCTCTGATTTCCTTTCCGGTCGTTCTATAGCAGCAGTTGTAGACAGCCACCGTTCTTCCTTTAAATCTATTAATAGTGGAGTTCCTCAAGGATCTGTACTATCCCCAATACTTTTTCTACTTTTCATTAATGACCTTCTCTCTGTTACTTCATCTCCTATCCACTCCTATGCTTATGACTCCACCCTTCATTACTCTTTTCAATTTGAAAGGCGCCCCTCTCAAAAACAGTTACTAAATGCAAGAAGGGTGGCCTTGGAGCAGCTGACCTCTGATCTATCTCGTATTTCTAATTGGGGCAGAGAGAACATGGTTGTTTTCAATGCCACCAAAACTCAATTCCTTCATCTCAGTACTCGACACAATCTTCCACACAACTATGATATCTTCTTCGAAAACACTCAACTCAAATCTTCATCTGTTCTTAATATTCTCGGTGTTTCCTTTTCTCGTGATCTTTCTTGGAAAGATCACATTACCTCTCTTTCTAAACAAGCTTCTAAGAGGTTAGGTGTTCTGAGGCGCATTCAGCATTTCTTCACTCCACCCCAGTTGCTTGCTCTGTATAGGGGTGTTGTTCGCCCCTTTATAGAGTATGCTTAGCACATCAGTGGTGGTTCTACACATACAGCTTCTAGAGAAAGTGAGTCTAGGGCATTTCGTTTCATCAACTCTCCTGCTCTTACTAACTCTCTTCAATCTCTTTCAGCCCGTTGAATTGTTGCGTCACTCTCTCTATACTATCGCTACTACAATGGACACTGCTCTTCTGAACTCTCTCGCCGCATACCTCCTCCACTGAGAAGGGCTCGTGCGACTCGACTCTCAACACAGTCTCATCCTTTCTCTGTCCAACTCTCTGACCCCAGAGATCAACTATGCTTGTCCTACATGTACTCTCGGTAAAGTCTGGAACACACTCCTTCTTCTATTTTCCAACTTCCTATGACTTCACACCGTCAACGTCGTGTATCAGATACGTCGGCCTTAATTTGTCCATTCGGAAGAATGGACAAATTAAAGGCCGACGTGATCTGATACACGACGTTTGAAGGTGTGTAAGTCATAGGAAGTTGGAAAAATAGAAGAAGGGAGTGTGTTCCAGACTTTACCAGTAGAGTACATGTAGGACAGAGCATAGCGGTTAAGTCTGGGGTCAGAGAGTTGGACAGAGAAAGGATGAGACTGTGTAGAGAGTCGAGTCGCACGAGCCCTTCTCAGTGGAGGAGGTATGCGACGAGAGAGTTCAGAAGAGCAGTGTCCATTGTAATAGCGATAGTATAGAGAGAGTGACGCAACAATTCAACGGGCTGAAAGAGATTGAAGAGAGTTAGTAAGAGCAGGAGAGTTGATGAAACGAAATGCCCTAGACTCCACTTTCTCTAGAAGAGCTGTATGTGTAGAACCACCACTGATGTGCTAAGCATACTCTATAAAGGGGCGAACAACACCCCTATACAGAGCAAGCAACTGGGGTGGAGTGAAGAAATACTGAAGGCGCCTCAGAACACCTAACCTCTTAGAAGCTTGTTTAGAAAGAGAGGTAATGTGATCTTTCCAAGAAAGATCACGAGAAAAGGAAACACCGAGAATATTAAGAACAGATGAAGGTTTGAGTTGAGTGTTTTCGAAGAAGATATCATAGTTGTGTGGAAGATTGTGTCGAGTACTGAGATGGAAGGAATTGAGTTTTGGTGGCATTGAAAACAACCATGTTCTCTCTGCCCCAATTAGAAATACGAGATAGATCAGAGGTCAGCTGCTCCACCACCCTTCTTGCATTTAGTAACTGTTTTTGAGAGGGGCGCCTTTCAAATTGAAAAGAGTAATGAAGGGTGGAGTCATCAGCATAGGAGTGGATAGGAGATGAAGTAACAGAGAGAAGGTCATTAATGAAAAGTAGAAAAAGTGTTGGGGATAGGACAGATCCTTGAGGAACACCACTATTAATAGATTTAAAGGAAGAACGGTGGCCGTCTACAACTGCTGCTATAGAACGACCGGAAAGGAAATCAGAGAGAAGGTCACAGAGAGAAGGATAGATTCCGAAAGAGGGAAGTTTGGAAATCAAAGCTTTGTGCCAGACTCTATCGAAAGCTTTCGATATGTCTAGCGCCACAGCAAAAGATTCACCGAAATGCCGAAGAGCGGAGGACCAAGAGTCAGAGAGAAGGGAAAGGAGATCACCAGTAGAGCGTTTCTTACGAAAGCCATACTGGACGATCAGAGATAAGATTAGAAGAATTGAGATGTTTCCAAATCTTCCTGTTAAGGATAGATTCGAAAACTTTAGAAAGAACGGAGGTTAAGGAAATGGGACGATAGTTAGAGGGTTGAGAGGGGTCCCCCTTCTTCGGCACAGGCTGAATGAGCGCACGTTTCCAGCAAGAAGGGAAGGTTGAAGTAGAAAGACATAGACGAAATAGTTTACCAAGGCAGGGTGCAAGCTCGGAAGCACAAGTTTTGAGAACCACAGGAGGGATACCGTCAGGACCGTACGCCTTCTTAGTGTTAAGCTCAGAGAAGAGCAGAAGTGACGTCTTTAGAAGAAATTATAATTTTAGGCATAAATGAGTTTGAGGGAGTTGAAGGGAAGGAACAGCTCCGGAATCGTCTAAGGTTGAATTAGAAGCAAAAGTTTGAGAGAAGAGTTCAGCTTTAGAGGAAGGCAAAACGGCAGTTGTACCGTCAGAAGATACTAGAGGAGGGAAAGAGGAAGAAGCAAAGTTAGAGTTGACATTTTTTGCAAAATGCCAGAAAGGGCGTGAGGAAGTAGAACCAGAAAGATTGTTGCATTTTCTACGGAGAAAGGAGTTTTTAGTATTACGGAGAATAGATTTTGCACGATTATTTATATTATATATATATATATATATATATATATATATATATATATATATATATATATATATATATATATATATATATATATATATATATATATATATATATATATATTAAAAACGCAATTAAAGAATACTAATCTCTCGTATTCTGAAATAATATAAAGATTTTAAAACTACTAAAATATAGAAATAAAAGCAGGAAATAAAAGATCCTGAGTTTGAGTTTGAGTTTTAACAAGTATTACATACGGTACAAGCATAATTTTATACTACAAGGGATCTCAAATGTTTCGGGATACTCTTCTTCGGGTGAAAAACTGAGTGAAAACTAAGAAGGTTTGATGCGATGACTTTAAAATAAATACTTGGGTTGGTAGGAATCAAGATTTCTTTGAGTGATTTGATTAGATCAGTATGTTTGGGACCATTAAAAGAAAGCATCAGGTTGACTCTTAGTTTATTAACTGGATAAAAATGAGACTCTGGGTCTCAAAATATTGCTACAATAAGGGTCATGTTATCGACCATATGGTAGGAGGGATAAGTTAGTGATAAAGAAGTTGGGCAGATAGGATATTCTGAGGGAAAAAGAAGCCCAGCTAATGCAAATTTTGAATATCTTTTCTATTTTGCATAAAAATCATTCATCTTAAACTCCAGGGGAGTGAAGTTAAAATAATTCATGCTCAAAATATGCTGTTTACGGTAAACAGACATGGAGAAGCCATTTTTTAAAATTTTTTATATCAATAAAAGAGAGTTCGCTATTATTCTCCTGCTCCATAATGAATTTGATATTTGTGTGCTTGTTGCTGTTAAGTAAGAAGTTACGAGAAATAAAATTTGTCTTTAAACCGATAAAACAATTGTCCTTATTGTAAAATAAAGGTTTAAAGCCAGGAGGATACAATCCCACCCAGATGGATTAGTGATGCACCGATGTTGGCCTTAAGTGACCATTCCGTCAATTTGTTGGGAAATGGTGTTATTAAAATGGAAAATAGTGTTTTCCTTAGCTAATTGCAAAAGCCTCTTAAGTAATATTTATTTAAATATGTTTAATAAATGTAACTTAATAAAAAAAATATTTGTGTGTTAGATAATTTGCTATTTGTTTAATAAATATAAGATTTCAATACGTTAATTAATTATTTCACTTTAAGTAACTTATTTTCCTTACATTTTGCAAATCAGTTCTCTTTCATATGTATATATATATAATACAATACAAATAAGGTGCTGATTGGTCTTAAGTAAGCTTGATGATTATAAGCTATTCACTATGCTGTTTGTTATGGTATATATTCCTGCTCAGAAATATATAAACAGTACCACTGTTATTACAGCTATTCTTATGATTATTAATACTACTATTAATTTACTACTAGCATTATTAATAATTATAAAAATAATAATAATAATAATATCAAGGAAAAAAAGTCTAAGAAAATAATAATAATAATAATAATAATAATAATAATAATAATAATAATAATAATAATAATAATAATAATAATAATAATAATAATAATAATAATAATAATAATAATAATAATAATAATAATAATAATAATAATAATAATAATAATAATAATAATTTATCATATTAGTAATTTTAGGCCTAACATCTTAAAGAGTTGGTTATTTACTATGAATGGATAGTCAATTAACACTGTATATATAGCAATTTTACAGGAAATTTACCATTATTATCACAGTGAGGCCTTTAACACGAGCATACATACATTCTGACACCGCCTACTTGAATAGTGCTTTGCCCGTAAGTGGTGGAGATGTTTAAAAAAAAAAATAACTCTTTTAAAGGGTAGTAACATGCTCACATTCCAATTATTTATGACAGCAAATTATATCATTCAACAGAATCCAATAGTGCTGAACTAACTCATAATATATGATATTAATATCTAACCTAACATTATATTTCAATAACGTAACCATAAGTAGCCTGACAGTACTTAACACCCCAATACTGTTAACATAGTTTGTAATATTTCACATGAGACTAACATCTCATGAACTAACTTTCTTCTATCCCTACAGTGTTATCCTGAGAATACTAAGAATGCTAAGCTGATCTAATCTACTTGAACATTAGTATTTTAGTTTTGGTGTCACAAAATAATAATGATGTGCTTCTTGTTGTAATCATCACTCGTACAAAGGTTTCTCTTCTTTTTTTCTGTAATAATCAAGTTAACGAAACCTAACCTTGCATTTGTTTGACTCTGATTCCTCAACTTTCTTTAAAATTAGGCTGTTTCTCAGACATTATACTTTCCTTAACTACCCTCTATAGTTTTATTTCAACCTGATTGAATATGGTATTATTATTTAGGATATTCCAAAAACAAAGGGGGGGGGGGTTTCTTGTGGTAACCACCAATCGTTCAGATGTTTTTCTCATACTTCATTTTTATAACGTTTTCAAAATATCAAATCCTAACTTTACGTTTATTTGTATGTCTCTGGGTTTGCGTTTTCTTTTAATAAATTAAACGTTGTTTCCTGTCCATGTTTATTTATGTCATGGATAGAACTTAAACTTCATATTCATGACTGGGGCATCTTTCTCAGCGTACAACTCTAACCAACTCTAAATTCTGATGTTTTTCAAACTCCTACCTATCAGAGTTAATAGCTTCTTAATCACCTTTTAGCTCAACTTTGTACTCAAGTCCTTAAAAACAAAATTATTTTATTTATTTTTAATGATTTTTATTTATTTTTAATTACTTTTAATAAATTTTCGTTCATTTTTTTTTTATTTTTCAAATTTTTTATTTAAATTTTAATTTTTTAAATAATAGTTGTAAATCTTAATTTCTTTTTTAAGTTTTTAATAATTGTTAACAGATTTTTTTTTCTTTTGAATGGTAATCTGAAAAGAATAAAGAGTAGTAAGAGAGAGAGAGAGAGAGAGAGAGAGAGAGAGAGAGAGAGAGAGAGAGAGAGAGAGAGAGAGAGAGAGAGAGAGAGAGAGAGAGAGAGAGAGAGAGAGAGAGAGAGAGAGAGAGAGAGAATAAGCTGTATTCATGGATATCTGTATTGAAGCTTAAGTAAAATACTACTACACCAGCTACCTCTAATACTACTAATACTGCTACTGCAATAACGATAATAATAATTAAAAGTAGAATCTGATGAGGAAAAACATTAAGCCTAAGAGTTTGAAAAAGGGAGAAAATAATTATGTATTTTTGTGAATATGCATTTGTATTTATAAGGAAAAGAGATATGTAGGAACTTAGATGCAGGAATAAAAATATTATTACTGCTACTATAAACACATAAATAATAATAATAATAATAATAATAATAATAATAATAATAATAATAATAATAATAATAATAATAATAATAAGTAACAATAATAATAATAATAATAGTAACAATAATAATAATAATAATAATAATAATAATAATAATAATAATAATAATAATAATAATAATAATAATAATAATAATAATAATAATAATAATAATAATAATAATAATAATAATAATAATAATAATAATAATAATAATAATAATAATAATAATAATAATAATAATAATAATAATAATAATAATAATAATAATAATAATAATAATAATAATAATAATAATAAAGAAGCAGAAAAGTAATAAGCGAGAAATTATGGAAAATGCTGCAAGGTCAAACTCTATTTTAAGCCTAACGAACTCCTCTGTTGAGAGGATATCTCAGGTCTAATGAGCAGGTGTTAAGATGGTAAACTTGTTTTAAATCTAATATTATGACTAATGGAGTATAAGCGCCTTAGGTGCAGGTATTAAACCGGTTTTTAGGACTAAACGTGATCTTAAAGAAATTTATGCCTAATTTTAGGCCAAACTCTACTGAAGACTTTGCCGGAAGGATGACATAAGAACTCTAAGAAAGTGGGAGGTGAGTAAGATGGGTAGGTGGGTAAGGGGGAGGGGGGTTTGCGACATAGCAGCATTGCTTTGCATGATTGACGATGCCGATATGTTACTACCATTCAATAAACTTGAATAATATAATAAACTTCGTTCTTTCTGCTTCTGGCTGGCAATTTTGTTTCTCTCCTTTTTAGGTTGTTCATTCGTAGTACCAATACTGAACCTGGACGTCCTTTTTCCCATTTGTTTCAGAGGAAATTGTTTATTTTTCTAATGCAATCCCATACGCATTGTCAAATAAATCATCACAGCACTCAAGATTATTCAGATCTTTGGCTCTAATTTTTCTTTGTTTTACTTCAATTACCACAGAATAAAGTATTCTTAATTTTTGCTTTTCACTTTTTTTTCTCAAAATTTTGTAAAGTAGGAATTTTTGCTTTTCGCCAAAATATTAAAACATTTGCTGATTAGAAGGCACATTCTGTTGTCTAGATTTAATTTGGTTAGGCGGAAATTATGAAATAACACTTTGAAACAGTCCCTTTTTAATTATAATTTACTCCCGCTATTTGATGGTTTATAAGACTAACAAGAATATTTCTTTTCGACTAATTGACATTATTAGTAATTAACATCTAGCAAATAAAATCAATGAACGAGTAAAGATTATAAAAGTGAAATTTTCACTTCCACACAAGATTGTTGCAAAGCATTGCTGCTTAGATATATAGAAACGAAATAGAGGTGAGCGCTCATTAAAAAAAAAAAAAAAAAACTAAAAAGAGTAAAATAAGTGATATATATATATATATATATATATATATATATATATATATATATATATATATATATATATATATATATATATATATATATATATATATATATATATATATATATATATATATATATATATATATTAAATTTTATTACGGTTTCCACATTTCACACTTTCGTGGGATGGTGCCTACCATAATTCCTTCACACACTTACACACACACCTCACCTTTCACCTCCCTCACTACCACTCTCCGTCTCTCTTTGTCCTCTGCTACCCTCCTGCCTTCTTCCAAACTCATATTCCTTCCATCCTAAATCTCCCTCACACCATCCATCTATCTCCACTTTGGCCTTCCTCTCCCTCTACCTCCCTCAACCTCGAATTTAAGTATACTGCACACCGATCCTCTCTTCATCCATTTTACACACATGGCCAAACCACCATGGTACACTCTCCTCTGCTCTATCAATCATTTCCCTTCTCCATGCACGTATCTCTTTTATTCAATCGTTTCTGAATAATCTTTCTTTCTCAAACAACATATCGGTCTCAGTCCCTTCATCTCAATTACATTCAATCTTTTCCTCATCTGAGCATTCAGCATCCATGTTTCACATCCATGCATTACAGATGGCAAACATATGCACTCAAACATTCGTACCTTAATTTCCATTGACGTTCTACCTTTCTTCCTCTCTTCCTTTAATGCCTCTATTACTTTGACTCCTTCCACCACTCTATTCTTTCTTTCCTTTTCTATCCCCCAATTTTCCATCCACTAACATTCCCAAATATTTGAATCTTCCACCTCCTCCAATCTCTCCCTCATACTTCCAAACTCCTCCATTACTCCCCTCTCACAACCAATCCCTCACACTCAATCCTCATTACTTTACTTTTTGCAGGATTTATCCCAATTTTTTAATGCACACTTTCCCACAAATTCTCTCACCAACATTCTCAACTTTTCTCAAGAATCCGCTACAAACACCGTATCATTAGCAAATAGTAGTACATTTACCTCCCATATTCCCTCCCTACTTCAGAGCCTAATAGCTTTCCCATCCCTCTTCACTTCCATAACTACACCACCCATCAAGAGGTTGCACAAGCATGGAGACATTATACATCCCTGTCTCAATCTCACTCCTATGTTAGACCAATCAGTAAGCTCTTTCTTTACCTTCACTCTCGCTCTGAATTTTTCATAAAAGGCTTTGATCCCTTTAAATAAACTGCCTCCCACCTCCAATCCCTCTCTCAATATCTCGAATAACTTCCTCCTACATACCCTATCATGCGCTTTCTCCAAATTTATAAAGCATGCATATCATACTTAACCTTTTCACACAATTTCTCACAAATCATCTTTATCGAAAACACCTGGTCCACACATCCCCTACCTTCTCTAAAATCCCCTTGTTCCTCTCCCATCCTCTCTCTTGTCAATTGTTTCGCTCTTGTCACTAATACCCTACCATAAATCTTCCCTACCTCACACAACAGACTTATTCACCTATAATTTTTGCAAATCTCCTTTTCCCCATTTTCTTTATATATAGGAACTACACAAGTATCGTTCTATTCTGAGGAACTGTCCTTTCTTACCAACACACATTTGGCAATCTAATCAACCAGTTAACCAAACCTCTAGCTCCTTCCCTTATCATTTTCCCGTAAATTTTGTCCATTCCTGTCGACTTTCCCTTTTTCACCTTCCTTACTGCTATTCCACCTCCTCTCTACTAATACTCCCTTCCTTTTCCCCAGTCAATACCTCTTCGTTATTTCTTACCACACCCCCTCCCCTCTCTAATCACTCTGTTCCCATTCAATAATTCACTAAAGTATTCCATCTTCCTCTTTCCCACATCTTTCTCTCCTTGGATTAACTTCCCATCCTCCCCCTTTACTCCCTCCCCCTGCTCTTCTCTCCCACTCCTCAGTCTATTCACCTCTTTTCACAACATTTTACCTCTCTCCTTAAAAATTTTATAGCAGTTTTCTTGCCAAAATGCTCTTCTCTCTTTTTTGCCCTCTTAGCATCCCTCTTCATCTCCTTACACCTCTCCTTATACACCACCCAATCCCTATCCTCCTTTGTGCCCAAATACCTGTTAAAGGCTTCTTTCTTCTTTTCATCAATTCTCCAACTCTTCACTCCACCACTCATTTTCCTTACATCTACCGATCCCTATCCTCTTCACCACACATACCCTTCTAGCAACCTCCACCAATGCACCTTTCAATATACTCCATTCTTCTTCCACTCCCTCCACCTCGCTCCCCAGTACCTTCCTCCATTTTTCTATAATCCCTCCCATGTAGTTTTCTTTCTTCCTCATCTCTTCCAGCTTTTTTACTCGCACGATCTCTACCACCTTATCTCTTACTCTTACTCTCTTCCAACCCTTTTTAACTTTTTCTCTTGTCACTACCAAGTAGTGGTTCGAGATATCCATTGCAGCACCTCTTAATACCTTTACATCTAACTACCTATTACTGCCTTTCCATCTCACGCATTCATAATCCAGGTTCACCTCACTCGCCCATGTATACTTAAGAATATATCTTTTACTAAACCTGTATTTCCTATCGTCAGAACACATTGAAATCAGTTTGTTTCCATTTTCATTCACCCCTTTAACTCCAAATGATCCGACTATCTTGTTCACATCTCTATTTACCGCACTCGCATTCAAATCACCCAACAGACAAACATGATCACTACTATAAAACTTCCAGCACATTCACTCAGACTCTCCCAAAATGCCTCTTATTCCCTTTCATTAGCTCCCACCACCGAAGCATAAGTACATATAAATACCAAATACTCCCTTCTTAACTTCAATTTTACCTAGACTATTCTAGCCCCCTAACTTCCACTCAGTTGCACACATCTCAATCACTCATCCCTCATAACAACGGCCACTCCTTCCCTTGCTCTAATCATCTCATTCTCTCCATCGTAAATCCCTATTTTCTAAAAGACAATTATCTTTCCCCCCCTCCCCCCTCAATTTCATTTCATTTTAAACCAAACCATCCAGTCTAATCTCCTCCTTCACAACACCTACTTCTTCTCTTTTCTCTTCTTTATTCATCCCTCTTACATTTAATGTTCCAACTTTCAACACCACCATTCACCCGCTCCTTCTATTCATAGCTTTCAGTTATCTTCCACTTACCACTTCACACAAATTATGGCGCACTATTTAAGGCCTCCTTCCCATGGATACTACTATTTCCTCAAGGAACTCATCCCTATACCAACTCAACAACCCTTGTTTATATGCACATATACACATACATACAACCTTCACAACAAATAATAATAATACTAACTGAATAAATAGTAAGAAAAAAAAAACAAATATATAAAAACGTAAATATATAACAGCGACAAGAACTTAAAACAAATAGAAACAATATACTAAATAATAAAATCACTAACCTAATTTAAAGTTAACATAAAAATCACAACTATAAATATAAAAAAAAAACTAAAAAACAGAAAAAAAAAAAAAAAAAAAAAAAAAAAAAGACTTAATAAAATATTCTCAAATGACTAACCATAACTAACCAACTATATATATATATATATATATATATATATATATATATATATATATATATATATATATATATATATATATAATATAATATATATAATAATAAAATATAATAATAATATAATAATAATAATAATAATAATAATAATAATAATAATAATAATAATAATAATAATAATAATAATAATAATAATAATAATAATAATAATAATAATAATAATAATAATAATAATAATAATAATAATAATAATAATAATAATAATAATAATAATAATAATAATAATAATAATAATAATAATAATAATAATAATAATAATAATAATAATAATAATAATGATAATAATAATAATAATAATAATAATAATAATAATAATAATAATAATAATAATAATATATATATTATTATATATATATATATAATATATAATATATATATATATATATATATATATATATATATATATATATATATATATATGTATATAAATATCGCCTCTGGCGGGCAAAGGCAAAAAAACTACCAATTTTTACCAGAGTTGGTGAAGAAGTCTGAAATCTGGTCAGCAATGGCCCACTTAACCAAGATACACGACGTTTAAAAGTGTGCAAGTCAAAGGAAGTTGGGAAAACAGATAAAGAGACTGTGGTCCAGACTTTACCAGTAGAGTACATGTAAGGTAAAGTCTGGGATTGGAGAGTTGGACAAAGAAAGTATAAGACTGTGTAGATTGGGGAGAGTTAATAAAAGCAAAATAGTTTAAAAAACGAAAAGCCTTAGACTCCAACTTTTCGAGAACATACATCCCTGTATGTTTGGAATCACCCCAGATGTGAGAGGCGTACTCCATACAGGGGCGAACAACACCCATATATAGAACAAGCAACAACTGGGGCTTAAAAAAAACTCGAATACGCCTCAGAGCACCCAACATCTTAGAAGTTTGTTTTGAAACAGAAGTAATGAGATCTTTCCAAGAAAGATCACGAGAAAAAATAAAACACTGAGATTTTTGAGGACAGGTGAAGGTTTGAGTTGAGTGTTTTCGAAGAAGATGGCATAGCTGTGTGGAAGATTGTGACGATCAGAAAGATGGAGAAATTGAGTTTTTGAAAGATTGAAAACGACCATGTTTTCTCTACCCCAATTTGAAATACGATGTAAATCAGAGCTGAGTTGCTCCAAGGAAAGAAAAAGAAAATTTAAAATTCTTGAATTTCTTAATTGACGTTGGGAAGGATGTCTTTAAAATTGAAAAGGGTAATGAAGAGTGGAGTCATCAGCATAGGAGTGTATAGGAGACAAAGTAATAGAGAGAAAGTCATTGATGAAAATAAGAAAAGGAATTGGGGATAGGACAGATCCTTGAGGGACCCTACTATTTATAGATTTAAAGGAAGAACGGGGGCCGTCTACAATAGCTGCTATAGAACGACCGGAAAGGATATTAGAAAGAAGTATAGATTCCGAAAGAGAGGAGTTTGTAAATCAAAGCTTTGTGTCAGACTCTATCGAAAGCTTTTCGATATGTCTAGCGCCACAGTGAAAGACTCACCGAGACCCCGAAGAAGCGGTTGACCAAGAGTCAGAAAGTAGGGAAAGAAGATCACCAGTAGAACGTTCTTTACGAAAGACATGCTGGCGATCAAAGATAAAATTAGTAGAATTAAGGCGTTTCCTATATATATATCATATATATATATATATATATATATATATATATATATATATATATATATATATATATATATATATATATATATATATATATATATATATATATATATATATATATATATATATATATATATATATATATATATATATATATATATATATATATATATATATATATATATATATATATATATATATATATATATATATATATATATATATATATATATATATATATATATATATATATATATATATATATATATATATATATATATATATATATATATATATATATATTCGTGGCTTACGACGTAAAGAAGACCGACATTATCAAGATGTTCACAGACTGGAAGAACTTTGGTATAAAAATCTGAGAGTTCCTTTCGAGCAGATTCTATTATCATTTGTCCAAAATGATTGTCTTCAATGCCGTCGTCGTCTCCAACTTCGTGGTAATCGAACACGATTGCTCCATCCAATTTTCCCAACTACATATATATATATATATATATATATATATATATATATATATATATATATATATATATATATATATATATATATATATATATATATATATATATATATATATATATATATATATATATATATATATATATATATATATATATATATATATATATATATATATATATATATATATATATATATATATATATATATATATATATATATATATATATATATATATATATATATATATATATATATATATATTCTAAAAGGATGAAAACGAACTTTAAAAAGAATGTTAAGAAATGTACTGCCGACTAGTTTCGGGTGAGAAACCTTCAACCCATTCTAAAAGCTAACAATAGAATGAACAAGAAAATAGATTTAAAAAAAAATAAAAAATAACAGTTAAAAAATATAATTACTATATAAAATGAATAAATAAATCTATATAAACTTTAACATATAGATAAAATTTCTGTCACAGAGTTGAAAAATCACTTCAAATTTATATTATCTGAATGCAAATTTTCATTTAATTTAGGTTTGTGATGCCAAATATATGAAGATAAAATGGAGGTCCTGTTCATGCTCAAAATCTAAAATTTTAATACTTTATTCTTGTATTGGATCATTTACTTGGAGAGAATGGGTGTTAATAGCTGAATAAGAGAGGTAATGCAACAGATGCAGAGTTCTGAAGGAAACACCTTTGTGCTCAGCAATGCGGGTTGGAAGATTTTGAGTAGTCTTTCCAATATAGGCAGCATCACAGCTGTCACAATTGTATTTAAATATCACTAATGCAAATAGATGTAGCAAATTTTTCATTTGACGTGAAAAACTTAACATTTTTGTAATTATTATTTAAAAATACTTTAATATTAAGGGGGTTATTAATTTTTAATATTTCATTAATTTTTTTTTTCAAATTGGTAACTCATTCTCCCCAAAAATGGTAATTTGAGAAATAAAAGTTCTTTAAATACGGTTTATTTGGTGGAAGTTGTTGAATATTTAAAGAGAAGTTTTTTTAAGACATTTTTCAATGAGAGAGAAAGGGAAATCATTTATAAGAAAAAGTGATTTTATGAAGTCCAATTCATTTGATAGATTAATATAAGATAAAGAAATCTTATATGCTCTATCAAATAATGTCTTTACCAAATTAACTTTAAAATATGAGCAATGAAAGAATCATATTTAGTGGTTAATTAATCCTGCAAACGTTGGATTCCTAAGAACACTGGTCTGTCTTTAATTTTTATTTTCATATATATATATATATATATATATATATATATATATATATATATATATATATATATATATATATATATATATATATATATATATATATATATATATATATATATATATATATATGTATATATGTATATATCCGACCTCCCAAATTCACCCCAAAATATTTAAATAAATTAACTCGCCTCAATATCTCCCTCCCCATTTTAATTTGCATTTTCTCTTCAGCCCAACTTGTCACTTTCTTTTACAAACTCTGCCACCAGTATCTTCTTTTATATATATATATATATATATATATATATATATATATATATATATATATATATATATATATATATATATATATATATATATATATATTATACATTACCTCAATATTTCTTACAAGAGATCTCTTTTCCCATTCTAGCAAAATGGCGCCCATTGGTGGTCCAAGCTACGTGAATGAGAAATAAAAAGACATCAGGTGAAGCAACATTCGGTTCAGAGCAATAAATAAAAACCTTAATTTTTACGTGTAAGTGAATTAAATATAAAATCAGCTACATAATAGTCTTTAAAAAAAATTTCATTAACAGAAATAAAAATTTTATTTCGTTTTTGTATATATATATATATATATATATATATATATATATATATATATATATATATATATATATATATATATATATATATATATATATATATAGTGACGTCCGAAGCAATAACAGAAGGGTTAATGGGTAGGCTAGACCATTCCCTTTCACTCCGTTGCCCTTTGGTTCATTCCTTTTCGCGTTTCATCTTCTCAGAGAGTTTCTAGTGTACCCTCGTCTCGCATTGGATTGTCTATGCTACAACTTCTCCTTCTCGCGACTCCTTTCTCACGCTCCCACAAATTTACAAGCGCTTACTCGTACATTATCTTTAAAATACACAAGAAAATGGTGAAGTATAAAACTGCTTCGGAGTTGCTTCAAGGGGTGACATCCAAAGAATGTCCCTTATCCACTCCCTCTCCCATTACCACGTAGGAGTTGGTAATGGGAGTACATACGTACATAAAGTACATATGTACTTTATGAAGTTAAAATAACAACTCATTTCTTCATCTACTAAATAACTGATTATATAGGTGGCAATTTATCTGTAATTTTTATCATTTTTAATGTTGAATTCTTTTTTCTAACCTGATTTCATAACAGTGGTTTAGATTTATCTAGGTATTTATCTTTTTCTTTATGTAATTCTTACTTCATGTTATAGGAAATTTTATGTTTTCAATTTAAGTTTTATTTTTCTACATTTTAATATTTCATTTTCGTTGTTTTTAATTTTTATTCTGCAAGTTTTTATTGTTTTTAATTTGTTTATTTCAAGTTTTATATAATATTTAAAAATTTCAACTCGAATATCTATTTTTAATTTTAGTTTCATTTAGGTTTTTCATTTTATTTTCCTACATTTTAATGTTTCATTTATATTTTTATTGTTTTTCATTTTTCACTCTGTAAGTTTTCAAAGTTTTTATGTTTTTCTTTTTTTATTATTTTGGAAGTTTTCAAATTTTTTAAAAGTTTTTACCCTTATTGCAGTAAAGCATGTAATGCGTATAAGGGTTCAGTCATGATCGTATACACTCACTCACTATCACAATCACATACACAAATTTATATTTAACACTGCAAGTGTAACCAACTAATAGCAGTTAGTTTAATTTTTATCATTACACACACCGTTATACTTAACGTATCAAAGCAAAATTCATTTATATTACTTCTAAAAAGCACATCACATTTCTTCAAGATCCTTAACTCATCTCTCTTACAATACTTAACCTAACTTTTATCACTAAGGCATGTACAAAGTCATGCTAGTATCTATATGACATGCAAGTCATAGAACTTTTCATTCATCATTCACCTCAAAAGTATTCAACATATGATTTGAATCTCCAAAGTTAACTTAATTTTTAGTATAGAGGCATGAACTAAGTTATGCCATCATCTATCTATCTAACATACAAATTACAGAACTTTACATTAATATCCAATCTAAACTCAAAAAGATTTAACTTAAATACGCATATTTGACTTAATTTTTATTACAAAGTCATGAATAAATAATGCTTTCATCCCTCAGACGCTTAGTTTATAGATCCTTTGCAGACATTTTCATCCATAGGTTCTTATTCGTATATCTTAAATCCCCATACTCAACCTTCATTTGACACAAAGGCATGATGAAAGACAGGCCTTTCCTCATATATCACAAACAATTCATTGGACCTTCATATACATTTTTTACCCTACGCTCTTAAATATGTATTTTAAACACTATATTCAATTTAACTTTTAACACTTATTCATGATCAAAGACAGGCGGACATCTCTCTAGCACACATTCTATAGAACTTAACATACATTTCATACCCTATTCATTCATTATTCATCTTATAACTATTCAACATATGATTTATATCTCTATAGTTAAGTTCAATTTCATTACAAAGACATGAACAAAGTCATACCATCATCTATCTAACATGTAAATTACAGAACTTTGCATTAATATTCAATCTAAAGAAGCTTTCCCTCATATCACTAACAATTTATTGGACCTTTATATACATTTTTAACCCTACGCTCTACAACTTGTACTTTAATTAAACACGATATTCAATTTAGCTTTTAATTAACATACATTTCAGACCTATTCCCTCCAACATATGCCTTCCTCTCCATATACTACCTGGCTTTTAACACTTCGACATGACCAAACACATGTCATCATCTTCTCTCACATACATTTATAGAACATGGCAAACAATTTATACCTTAATCCTTCCAACATACATCTTAATTTCCAAATACTACCTGACTTTAAACATTTTGACACACTCAAAACATGTCATCATCACTCGAACACACAATTTATAGAACCTTGTATACTTTTTTATATAAATCATTCAAAATATACCTGAATTAACCATTGCTCACAAAACTTTTATCATTAAAGCACGATCAAAGACATACCGCCATCTCTTTAACTTATATTTTATTGTACTTACATATATTTTTCACAATAAACTCTTGTTCGTATAACATTTATATCTGTTTATTCTAAATTCAACATTATTGCATGACCAAAGTATAAAGGGAAGAGATGCCTCTCGGACTTAGAAATTCGAAAAAATAAAAATGTCGCAGAAAAAATAACATTTGTTAATCTATCGAAATATTAATTATATGCAGAAATATATTATATCAAAGTTGTAGATATATTAAACATGGACAATTGCACATACTGTACTTTGATATGCCAATATTTCTGGTACGACTGTTATTTTCAGAGAAAAATGTGAATTAAAATCGCTTAATCAAACTAAAATGTTTGTCGTTGAGAAAGTCTTTTATTATTACATGAAAACTTACTGCTGTAATAATTTACAACCTGAAGAATATACTTTTTCTGTTTCTCATTTTTCGTAAGTAATTATTATAACGTTCCATAAGTTTGACACCTCTCTTAGCCGAATCATTTATGACTGAATTTATTTACTAATTTCAAACCTTTTACCTAACTTTTATTTTATGCCATGTCAATGAATCTGTCTTAAAGAAGTCATCATTCAAGAAATCTGTAGTATCTAGTTTCGATTGAAAAGAATTGTTCAATTCCTTTGTAAGTAATTTTTGATTTTTGTCTATTTCTAATTATATTTCTTTCTTATTTTCCTTTGAATATTTTGTCTTCCAATTTAAATCATTAACCTTTTCAATTTTTGATTCACATGATAAATATAAATCAAATAAAGCTATGTGATAACTTCATGGTTCAAATACCATAAATATTTCCAGTTTTTGTAATGCAACACGAAAACTGCTACGACTGATAGATTGATATTCAAAAAGGTTTCGAAAGAGCCCTGAAATCTAGATACTGAGATTTTGCAGCAGATGTCACAAAAAACGATGCTTAAACAATGATCAGAAATACACAAATATCATTGATCGCGTACTCTTTTTGTGGTGACAATTTAAATTCATCACTAAAAATGGAAAATTTTCAAACAATAAAAAGCTTTTGACATCAATTTTGTATGTTGGATGGCCTATGAAACATGGAAAGATTTTCCACCAGATGGTGTTTCGCCAAGAAAAATTGATGTTAATACTAAAAATCCCCTATAATCCTCTCTATGCTGTTGTTCTCTCAAATTATATAAAACAAGGTCAAGATTTTGAGTAACTCGCCCTGATTCAAGCTTTCCCTGACATATTTGCCTTCAATCCTTGGTCAATTATGAACATTGATTCCAAACGACATGCTTTGAAAACTTTTAATGATTAGTACAGTCGAACCTGTAGCGTTACATAACTTTTCTTCGAAAACAGTTCTAAGAATGATTTCATATATTTATATATATACAGTGTATATATATATATATATATATATATATATATATATATATATATATATATATATATATATATATATATATATATATATATATATATATATATATATACAATGTCTGCAAAGTAAATAGAGAAATTTTTTTACTAAAATATCTTCTATCAAAATACTCGCAACTCTAAAAAAAAACTCCAGTATTCTTTGCTGTAGTATCTAAAACCAATGATGCTTTAACATATTTTTGAAGACCCCATCCGTAAGAGTATCCATATAAAATATGCCTGCTTTTTTCAGCTTCAGATTGTAATACAGTTACTCCAAAAGGTCGCTCAATATCGCCAATCGACAGAATCACAGGAAGTCAATGCTCGATGTCTTTACCTGTTAACTCTGGTAGTAATTCACCATACCATTGCACGAGGTCAGCGTGCAATGGTAATTGCACGCTTTGGTGTAATTGAAGTGCTTTTTAATTTCGGTTGCCATTTATTCACTTTTTTTCCGTAAAAAAATGTGAATAGATGACCTGTTGATCAGCACCATGATCCAATCAAGGCTCCCTCCTCTCGATCCGCAGCTCTTCTTTTCATATTAATCAATTCCATACAAGAATCCTGGCCGTTCTTTTAACTATTGATTAGACAAGAACAGCTTATCTTCAATAGAAACCATTACAAAGGCGTGTGCATGTGCAATGTCGAACAGATCCTCGAGTATACTTTCAAAATCAGTTTCCTCTTATAAGCTTCCATTGATCTATCATCATGTTTTTTATTTGTCTCCACTCTTTGTAAGCAGCTACTAATTTTGGAATGCAGTTTCTTATCTCCTCTATTGGTATTCAATACAAAACATCACTTGCTGCAAAAGCTAGTCTGGCACTTTCACGTAAAGTTAACATCACCACACAAAGATTAAAAAATTATACATGGGGCACTTACATATTTTATAACAATTTACATCCACTTATATCATGAGCAAATATATTTTCTCACGTAAACATACAGATGACATTGTGTCATACACATGTGTTTCACTTGCCCGAAATTCGAGAGAAATTATCGTTTTGACTTCTGAGACGAACATCTGCCATTTCCGCTCTTTTTTTAGAAAGCTACTGAAAGCAGTACCTTCTCATTCGATGACGGGTATTACGTCACGCACTGATATCAGTCTGCAAAATTGTAACTTTTGTATTCTCATTTTTATTTTTTTATTTTTATGATCTTTAAGGTTCTAATTATATCCATTCCATTTGTAAGTTGACCTGAAATTTTACAAAAGATAGTTTTTCATAAAATAGAGCTAAGGAGGTATCGTAAAAACACAGTCACTAAACAATTTTCACCAAGTGTAAATAAGAGCTACCCTAATATATATATATATATATATATATATATATATATATATATATATATATATATATATATATATATATATATATATATATATATATATATATATATATATATATATATATATATATATATATATATGGAGTAGAGTGTATTGATAATAATTTGTAAAATAATATCGATATTAATATCGAGATAATAGGGACGATATCTAGTAATATCGATATTGTGCATGCCCACATATCAATGTTGATAGCATCATTGTATTCTGAAAAAAAGCCGGTAAACAACACGGTTAAAATCTTGTGACCTGTAATAGAAATTATTATATAAAATAAAAAAGTATTAAGCAGAAAAACATTTTAATACACCAACTATACATATTGTTATAATTAAGATAAGAAAAAATTCTGAAAAGGTAAGAAATAAAAATTTATTTTATAGCCGAATTCTAGGTCTGGCCTTCATACCTTAAAGCTATCTACGAACCTTAGGGCTACATAGCCATCGTAAGCAAGACTTAAATTTTGCAAGTGGTTGATCCTGGAGTGTGACACGTATATAGAACGAATATAAAAGAATAAATAAACAAATAGAAGTTTTTGAATAAGGAAATAAATAATTAAATTCAGATACATAACAATTACTTAAGGCTTAGACCTACATCAAAATTCGTGTGCAGAAATTATAAAACAATAGAAAATAAAACAAACCAGAAATAAAATTTACAATAACACTGTCTGTTATGAAGCATTAAAAGAATTTTTTTTGGAAATTTTAAAAATATTTTAGTCTTAAAGCTGAAATGAAATAGGGCCACCTTTAACCTCTAAATTGGTTATTATGCAGAATTTATCTCCCATAATATTGAACTAAAAAAAAAAAAAAAAAAGTGTTTTTTGGGAAAAATTAATAGTACTTTTAAGAAAATTTATATTACTTTAAGCCTAGTATTGGAAATAAGTACAAACAAAAGCTACTCTACCCTGTAACACGCAATAAATGGTAATAGTTTAGCTTGGATTCGTCAAAATTTCTTAAGTTTTCATCATTAATATCAAACCAGAAGTGACTTATAGTGACAGTGTATTAATAAACTGTGATATTTAATAAAATAAAATAACATTTAAATAAATTTTGGAAACAGTAATAATAATAAAGATAAATAAATATATAAATTATTAATGAATTAATAGAAAAATATATAAATTGGCCTTTATGCAGCATTTTTGCTCTTTTGTTTAGAAATTACTAGACATTTTATGAATGTACAGCTGAAAATAAACAGGCTAAGCTAATCTATAACAAGTACGTGGTGATACTTTAGCCTAGCGGACTTTAAAAATAATTTTAAGTTTATCAGTGTATCAAATGAACAGTTATTTATAAGTGACATTGAATTGATAAACTTTTATATTTAATAAAATAAAACATTTAAGTAATATTCGAAAACAATTAATAATAATTAAAATAAATAAATACATAAGTAAATAATTAAATATATGGGTGCTAGAACAGTATAACCATAAAGAATAAATTT
Organism: Armadillidium nasatum; assembly: GCA_009176605.1. Lineage (NCBI taxonomy): Eukaryota > Metazoa > Arthropoda > Malacostraca > Isopoda > Armadillidiidae > Armadillidium > Armadillidium nasatum. The sequence goes on along the minus strand of SEYY01023175.1, from coordinate 14,032 downwards.
TGAATTAAAACACTGTATATATATATATATATATATATATATATATATATATATATATATATATATATATATATATATATATATATATATATATATATATATATATATATATATATATATATATATATAATTTATGAAATAATTTGGAAACTATATACAAGCATAGGATAGCAGTTTATTACTATATTGAAACCAACTAAATAAGGAACTACTGTGGAATTTTGACAAAAAAAAAATAAAAAATAAAAAAAATAAAAAATTAAATAAATAGATAACAATATATAAATTAAAGAAGTAAAACATTACTACGATGCCTTCATCAAAGAAAAATAAAAATAGGCATAACAATAATAACATTTTAGAGCCTTCGACTTCTGGCATTTCAATAACTCCCCTGGAAGATGATACTGAAGCTCGGGCTAATGAAACCAATAACAGAGGCACAGAAAGGCAAACTCAACGAACTTCAGAAAGAAGTTCTTCCAGTGACAGTTCATCTTCCAGAAGTCCGTCACCTCAAAATAGGAAAATGCTTAGTACTCAAGATTTACCAAAATTCGATAAGAGAGACATCGAAAGTTGGTTAAACAGAGTGGAATGGCTTTTCTTGCTTTATTTTGTGAATAAGCCTATTGAGAGAATTCAACTTATCGGACCATTATTGCCATCTGCCATTATATCCAAAATTCAACCACCTTTAACCGAAAATACTTACGACGAGTTGAAAAAAGTTTTGCGAGCTACATATGCTCCTTCGGCCCGGGAAAGAGTTGCAGACTTGTTTCAACAGAAATTAAAACCTGGTGAAAAACCCTCAGAATATTTGAATCGAATAAGGTTGTCACTTGGAGATTCGGCATTCGAAAGCATGATAACAAATAATGAAACGGTCGCAAAAGAAATGTTTTTACAAGTATTACCTGAAGACACAGCAGCAATGCTGGAAGTATTAAAAGGAGATCTATCAATATTTAAAATGGCTGATGCTGCTGATAAATTTCTGAGTCGCAGAAGCAGAATTGCAGCACACCTTATCGCAATGAATCTGTTCAATGCCATAGCCCCTTTTGCTACAAGAACCAGAGAACTCACACCTCCACCTTCAATTTCTTTCCTTGTCCGCGAAGTGGCTAAACTTTCCACTCAAGTTGCAGAGGTTATTAAAAAGATAGACGACTTTTCAACACAGCTTCATAAGATGGATATAAGAGTAACTAGACTTGAAAATAGTCGAACAAGAGGCTACTCCAGGGGCAGGTCACCTTCAAGTTATAGACCAGAAGGTGCTCTTTGCTACTACCATTATAAATTTAGAGAAAAAGCTACAAGATGCCAAGGAGGTAGTTGTCGATGGGCACCCAGGGAAGCCCAACTTTCAACGTCAGGACCATCTCCTTCCGCCACTCAGGGAAACGAATCATAGGGGTTAACAGCCCCTCAAAAAAGAAATTAAAAGTGAAATTTAATAATAAAGTGCAGTGTATAATAGTTAGTGATAAAAGTGTAAATATTAAATATGAAAAATTAAGAAAGGAAGAAGGTAAAAGCTACTCCCTGGCAAATGAGGTTTATACTATTGCAAATAATGATACTAATTCATTGCATACTTTTATAAATAAGGTAAATTATAACAATGCTCAACTTCATGGGAATGCGATTGCTACTACTGATTTAAAACCATCTGTTTTAAACGAAAGAGTATCTCAGTCTAGTGAACTTGAGCATTGTCCTGAGTATAATAGTTTTCAAAATAAAAATCTGCATTCACAACATGGTGAAAGGCCAGTCTTTGAGCAAGAGCCATCAGCTCTTTGCAAATATACTGCGATGCCAGTTGAAAATGCAAATTTTTATAAGGGTACAATGACTCCAAAAATTATGAATGTTTTAAATATGTCCAAACCCAATCTACAATTAAACAGTCTCTACCGTATTTTTTATGCTAACTCTAAAGAATTATATGTGATCGCCTGTGGAAGTACAGTATCCATTATTAAGGCTTCAGCAGAATATAAAAAAGAACCTATTGGTTTTCTTACTGCTGCTAATGGTACTCAAATAAACATATATGATGTTAAAACAAAAAATTTAAATTTTTTATTGCGTAGAGATTATGAACATACGTTCTTAATCTGTGATGTAATTAGTAATATTTTAGGAATGGATTTTTTTCAAAAGTATAATTTTTTAATAGATTTTAGTAACCATAAAATTATTGATGCTCAGACAAGGAGCTATTGTGATGTTATTGTGGGAAATGATGTGGAGTCTCTGCCCATAAAAAGAATTGATCATTTTGTTAATATTACTCTATCTCCCAAATTGCCTTCCGCGCCTTCTCTTTACTCTAATCTATTATTTAATTTTAAGGAAATTATTTACTGATTTATATTTAAATAATAGCTCAGAGTTATGTAATAATGGTAGTACAATGGTAAATGAAAATATAGTTAATGGTAAAAATAATGCTGGGGGTAGCAATATAAACAATTCTTCCTGTAGGTATAAAAATAATAAAATTAAAAATAATGGTAAATATAGAGGTGCTATAAATAATAGTGATAACAATGAATATAAAATTAAAGTGTTAAAATTTCCCCTTTCACCCGCCGAGTATGAGGCCTTAAAAGAGTTAGTCCCATATAAATTTGAGGTAAGAGGACCTCCAATAAATATAAAAAGCAGAAGAATCTCGACATGCCTATATGACAAAGCTAAAGTGGAGATAGGCAGGTTAGTTAATGCTGGGGTCTTATCTCCTTCACATTCACCATGGGGTTTCCAATTTCCGTTTTGCCAAAACCTTCAGGTGGAGTCCGCATTGTAGCTGACCTGAGGCTTCTTAACAAAAGAGCAGTTCGTGACAATTTTAGTTTACCAAATTTAGGGGATTTTTCAAACATACTTGCTGGTGCAAAAGTGTTTTCTGTCCTTGATCTCAAGAAGGCCTTCTATAATTTAAAAGTTCACCCCGATTGTAGAAAGTTTTTAACAATTAATACTCCATATGGTAGTTTTTCTTATAACAGTATAGTTGAAGGTTTTCATTCTAGTCCAACAAGTTTCACTAAATATATCTCCTTAATTCTTTCTCGTATTCCTAATATTTTCATCTATATTGATGACATCCTAATTGCTACTCCAACTCATGAGGAGCATTTAAAAGTCTTAGAAATGGTATTTGATAGGTTAAATTATTTTAATTTAAAACTAAGTGCAGATAAGTGCAAAATTGCCCAACCAAAAGTTACATATCTTGGTTTTGATGTGTCGGAAGGTTTTATGCTTCCTAGTGAGGATAAAAGTCTTTCTATATTAAACATTCCAAAACCTAAGACTGTTAAAGATCTACGTTCTTTCTTAGGAAGTATAAACTATTTCAGATCTTCTCTTCCTGGAATTTCTAATATTATTTCTCCTCTTCTTTCATTTCTAAAAGGTGCTCCATACTCTCAAAGGAGAGTAAAATGGAATCCTGAGGCTGAAGAAGCATTTAATCTAGCAAAACTGACTCTTAAAAATGCTACACCTTTGGGATTTCCTTCTAATAGTGCCAAAATATCAATTTTCACAGATGCCAGTCAGACAGCCTTGGCTGGTGTAGTAGTTTCGACCGAAAATGAAAAAACTGTTCCACTTGGATTTTATAGTTATAAATTAAACCCAACTGAAATGAGCTATAGTATTTTTAGCAAGGAACTCCTTGCCTTGGTTAAAACTGTAAAAAATTTCAACATATCGTAGAAGGACGAAAGGTAGATGTGTTTTGTGACAATCTCTCAGTCACACAGTCACTTAAAAAAGAGACTGATGCTAATCACTTGCTTGCAAGGGAGCAGCGTTACCTAACTTTCTTGTCTGAATATGATTTGAACATAACTCATATTAAATCTGAAGAGAATATAATGGCTGATTATTTGAGCAGAAATCCTGCAGAAGCAGCCAACTGCAAGTTCATTGAAATTACCAGCTCCTTCAAATACTGCAGAAAATGCAGATGCAACAAGCCATTCACTCCAACTTGGAAGAGAAGACACTGTTACAGAAGTCCTTCCTGAAGCAATCTGCGATGAAGCATTGGTCACACCAGAGCTTTCTCCACAGCAGGATTCTTTAATAGAGGATGACTGTCATTCACTGTCATCTATTTTCCATATTTCATCCATTGAAGTGTTCAAACTATTTCAGTGTAAAATTGATTATAAAGAACTTCAAACAGCACAAGAAACAGATGTGCAACTTCAAAAATATTTAAACAAGCAAGAAAATACTAATCTCAAGCTGACCAAGCGAAACTATTATTATAAAAATGACCTACTGTCTTTGGTTGTCGATGAATCTATTCCACTTTCACCTCGTGTTTTTGTTCCTGAATCTTTCATTATACCTGTTATTTCTTATTCGCATTCACTTGGGCATTTTGGAGTCAAGAAAACTCTGGCATCTCTTAGGAAACGCTTTGTATGGAAGGATATGCCAAAATACACAAAGCAGTTTGTTCTAAGTTGTGATTCATGTCAGAGATCTAAATCGTTACGCAAAATAAGCCCACCATATGAATCTTACCAGCCAGTTTCGGCAAAATTTCAGGTGGTTCATATAGATATTCTTAAAATGCCTGCATGTAAAAATTATAAATATCTTTTAACTTTAATTGATAGATTTTCTCGCTATCTCTTTGCTTTCCCCTTGAAAAACATAGAAACCTCTACAATTGTGGAGACAATTACAAGGGAGTTCTTGCCCATAGCTGGAGTGGTAGGAACTTATGTTTCGGATCGTGGTGGACAATTTACTTGATTTATTTACAAGTGTTTGTGAAGAGTTAGGATCCCGACATAACTTTACTTCTGCCTATACCCCTCAGAGTAATGGACTCATTGAAAACTCTCATAGAACATTATTGAGGTCTCTTCGAGCCATGCTGTCGGATGAGTTGGAAGATGTTCAAAATTATTGGTTGGATCTCCTCCCCTAGTGTTGTTATGTTTAAGAACTGCCCCATTAAACTCAGAAGGAATAACCCCTGCTATATTAATGATGGGTCAAAATTCCTCCCTCCCTGGAGCTTTAATAGAGCAAGTTGAGTCCTCATTCTCACTTTCAATAAAAATATACGCAGAAAAATTAAAATTGTTTTTGGGACTCCCTCTATCTCCAGAATTTTCTGCCAAAAATCCAAAAATATATGTCCCAAAGAACTTACAAGATGCGAAATTTGTTCTTGTAAAGAAACAACAATATGGCAGAAACAAACTAGAAGCTGTATACCATGGTCCCTATCCCTATTGTAAAATTTTCCGGTAATAATGTTTACATAAAAAAGAATAATAAAGTTCAATGCGTCCTGTGTTGTTCTAGCAACATTTGAAAAATTAGAAAGGAAAAAAAAAATAATAATCAAAACCTTTGAGAGTTTCTACCTCAACCCCTTTAATACCTACGGAGAAGTTTTGTTTCCCTTTTGAGAAAGTTGTTTATGCAAAACTTAACTAGTATTATTAATGTATCTGATCAAAGGGACGAAATAGTAGTGTAATAATATAATTTAGTAGTATTTGAGATTAAATTTTTTGTTAGCGAATGGGTGCTAATTAACTTAAAATTTCACGTTTTTCAATTTATTTTTTAAGATGTCGTTCAGGAGGTGCCGCTTGTTACGTAACTTCACACTTAGTATTTTAGGATATTAGGAACCCAAACCAGGTACAGCTTTAAATTTATATTTCATTTTATTGCTAAATTTAGTAGTATTTGAGATTAAATTTATTGTAGTAAAGAAAGAAAGTTAAAAAATTTGAAACTTTTTCAATAAAGGGGACAAATATGTGTTTTGTTATTTCATCATACATACATTAGTAGATACATTTCAGAGAAGCAATTTTTATACTATTTATTTCAATATAATGTGATAATATTCATGTTATAGTAGTGTAATAATTGCACATAATTCATAGTGAAAATATGTTGGTACTGCATATAGGAAAATATCGATAAAAAACCTATTGTGTCATTTTTTAGCAAATATTTGGAGAATAACTCTCAATTTTATGACGCTCATACATATTTCTAAAAGTATCCCATCTGTAACTCCTCCCTCTCTAATCATCATGAGTGACCTGAATTGAAGAGAAGTAGGACGTAGATGCTTGAAAAGTATTGTAGTCGTCTAATTTCTACTCAGCAGATTTTAACTGTAGCAATGTCAAAGGGTCGGTAGAAGACTATGTACCATATTTTTCTGCGCATCATTTTAGTAGTCTACCGTATTCAGCGTGTGATTTAAATTAATTTTTTATGTGAATTTGATATGCCATTCTACCAACTGCACCTTGAATGCTTTGTACCTTCCTTCCATCCTCATTTCATATGTAGTTCTTGCGTTGGCTGTCGAAAGAAGTAGGCACCCAAATGGAATATTCAATTGTTTGGTGGTGGTGTTAAATCTAAACTCAAATCCTGCTTCTTCCCAGGTATATCTCAAATGACCATGAATTTTTTATGAGCTATTTGGAATCAGTGCTGCCCATCTCCTATATTTCTGCCTAGAAGTATAGAGTGCTTTCCTCTTTGTGTCATTTCAGGTTGTAAGGGCCTTTCGGGATACTTTTCTTGTACTTATTAACTCACCTGACTCCAATGCCCCTTTAGGTACTTATCTGCTGCAGTGTGTGACCAAAACAAATATAGAAAGACTTGCCCTTCTCTTGCAAAGTAAGACCTGGGGATCGAACCTTAAGGCAGCTTCTAGCCCACATTTTGGGCTTGATAGGATCGTCTCCAATTGACACCGAGTTGTGCATACTAAAGGCTCTCTTCAAAAAAAATATTGTCTCCCTCAGTTCAGAATAGGGTAGCAGCTAGTGCTTCTTCTACTCTCATGCAAGAAATTGCAGCAGTAGCAGAACATATCATGAATACTTTTTTCTCTTCCTTCTGCCTTCACTTCAACTTCAACATCTCTGCAACAATTTCTTCACCTCTGATAGCCGCACCCCAATTCCTGTATCACTTCAATTTTCCAACTCCTGTTTCCGCCCCTATTTCTGTTTCTCCTATGTTTCCACAGATGGATCTCTATATCAGAATGGCCAGTTTGGAGGTCTAGATGGTGTGGCAGTCTTCCATTTGACAATTATTTGCCTCAGGTAATTATTTTCAAAGTCTTTGCACTCAGACGCCTTTGAGACATCGTAATCGCTCTTCCTCCAGTAGAAGGACTATAGGTATATGCTATTTCTAAAGCACTTTCGGTAATAATGCACTCAAGTGTTTGCCTTTCAGGAAAAATCAATAGTGGTGGCTAGTGATACTGTCCATTCCACTCATCACACGGCACCAACACCACACACACAACACAGCCTCCTTCGCATCCTTGACTCTTTTACTTCTCAAAGTTTCTGGTCAGTACCGGAGTCGAAATTTTACTGTTCCCGAACGATTCTTCCTCTTCTATTCCTGTTCCAGGTGCGGTTTGCACGCAGAAAATGGCCCGCCTATTTCTAAGTACGGTCAATGTTGCACTCTGGATTTAACCTCAGAAGGGCCATTCGTTGATTCTTCGTCATCGCTGCAGACTGCAACTAATTCATGGAGCCGAATTCTTAGAATATTTCAAACTTACTGTATATCTTCGCAACCAACGATTCCTTGATGATTCAACATCTCTTAAGGCTCAAGGTGACTTCGCCACTACACAACACATTCTTATCGCCGTCGGCCTTCGTTTTTCTTTATCTGAGTACTCTTTCATTCTTTTACAAAACTTTCCTTCCCTTCTCAAGCCTTGTTCTTTTCGTTATCCTGTGCAACACAATGTGAAGCACCACATTAAAACACCAAGAGCACCTACTTTTGTTCTTCCTCGACGTCTTGTACCTAAGAGGTCCAAGGTTGCTCGGGCAGAGTTCAACCACAAGCTTGAACTTAGTATCATTCGTCCTTCAAAGACTTCTTGGAGTTCTCTTTATCTTGTCCCCAACGTCACTCCTATTGATTGGCGTCCGTGTGGGGATTATCGTGCCTTGAATGCGGCGATTGTGTCCGATTGGTACCACCTGCTACAAATTCAGAACTTTACGTCTCACCTTGATAGCTTCTCTGCTTTTTCGAAGTTTGATTTGGTGAGCTCTTACTACCAAATTCCCGTCACACCTTAGGAAATTCCAAAAATAACTTTTCTGTTCGAGTTTCTTCCTTATGGATTCCACAACGCCGCTCAGATTTTTCAGAGGTTCATGGATTCTGTTATCCGTGGACCTTCTTTTTGTTGGACTCATCATAACGATCTGCTTATCACTATTCCCTCTCCTGAGCTTCATAAAGTACATATTTGAGCTTTCTTTGCCAGATTACAAGAATTGGTATCATGGTAAACCCTGACAAATGTGTACTAGAGGGTGAGTCCCTTACCTTTCTAGTACATACTATCTTTGCAGAAGGAGTTTTTACCTCTCCAAGATCGCGTCTCAGAGATTCTCAATTTTCCAATTACGGAAGCATAAGTGTCAACTTCGTCATTTCCATTTTTTAAGCGTGTTTGCCTGTGATGAACTTGCCTCAGTGAAATGGGAAACAGATTCAACATTTATCTTCAATACTTCGCCTCGAATTGTTAGATCTCCATTTATAAAAATAAAACTAATGATGTTGATTTTATTGATCACTAAATTTGGAATTTATGCAACTTGCTTTTTTTTTAAATATAATAATATTCATAATGTAAAGACATTGAGTTTTCTGTACTACCACCTAACTCTAACTTTGTGTTGATTATATTGTATTTATTTTATATAAAAAAATTTTTTAAAAATAATTATTTTTTGATACGATTATAAATATATTTAATATTAAAATTTTCTATGTGAATAATTATATTGTTAGTAATTACGTAATAAATAAAATAAAATAAATCGTGTGTTTTTACTTTCCCTCTTTGGTTTATGAATTTTTGATGTCTTATGTTTTATATAAGCTGAACAAGGATGTTTTTACATATATATAATATATATATTTTTTTTTTATTATTTTAT
>SEYY01023175.1:0-2500 GCA_009176605.1 Armadillidium nasatum | reverse complement strand
ATGATTACCTTGAGAAATCTTTCTTAGTTTGTACAAATGTTCCGGTAAAGTATATAATATATATATATATATATATATATATATATATATATATATATATATATATATATATATATATATATATATATATATATATATATATATATATATATATATATATATATATATATATATATCCTCTCCAAGGAAGTCCTTTTTCAGCCTGTCATTCGGGCCAGAATCTTGTTCCATCGAATTTTCTTCTGCGACACACGTTCATCCATCGGTTTCTGCATCGAAGGGAGCCCATGTCTTCTCAGAGAAGTCCTCCACCGAATCCCTCCACCCAGTTTCTCTCCCCTCGGCCTGACCACCTCAGGCATTCCACCCTCATCTCCTCTTTCCCACCTTATTTATGTGCATCCTTTCCAGATGTCCCAACCATTCTCAGCCAAGCGGCATCCACCGTATGTATGGTGGACCTCACACCAGCACTCTCTATCACCCTATTATTTCTTTTTCTGTCTCTTCTGGTTTCCCCCATCATAGCTCTCAGCACCTTCATCTCCACTGCTTGTATCCTCCCCTCCTTTCTCCCTGTAGTGCTCCAAGTCTCTGCTCCGTACAACAGTATGGGCAGCAAGATGCTCCCATATATCATCCTTTTAACTGACATGTTCATTTGTTGATCTCTTATGATGGGGTACAAGGCTCCCACCGCCTTTCCATACTGCGCAATTCTACACGTAATCTCTTATCGTGATAATATATATATATATATATATATATATATATATATATATATATATATATATATATATATATATATATATATATATATATATATATATATATATATATATATATATATATAAATTGAAACAATTTTCATAGCTGCGTATAGACTGCAAAATGTATGATTTACTTGAATAGAATGGCGTAAGGCAACTCCTCATCAATTTGGCGAGCAAGACTTCGATTTTGACAAAAAATTTCGAACAAGTGTTGACACTCGTTTGTATGGATTGTTTCTCGAGATCCCGATTGATTTTGGCTATGAGATTTTTCCCAGGAAATTTTGTTTATCCCGGGATTTCCCCGTCTGAATTACTAACTTCAGTAATCAATATTTACAGTCTTACACACACTATATATATATATATATATATATATATATATATATATATATATATATATATATATATATATATATATATATATATATATATATATATATATATATATATATATATATATATATATATATATATATATATATATATATATATATATATATATATATATATATATATATATATATATATATATATATATATATATATATATATATATATATATATATATATATATATATATATATATATATATATATATATATATATATATATATATATATATATATATATATATATATATATATATATATATATATATATATATATATATATATATATATATATATATATATATATATATATATATATATATATATATATATATATATATATATATATATATATATATATATATATATATATATATATATATATATATATATATATATATATATATATATATATAATTTACTTTATTTTCCTCTATCAGGTCAAGTTTTTGTGATATTTAAATTTTTAGGGAAAATAACTATGAACTATAGTTAAAACATTTTTATTACCAAATATTAGCTTTTCCTAATCCGAAAATGTTCAAAATACATATAAAAATATATGGACAATCATAATCAATGTGAAAGCATAGTATAAGTATAATACTTATAATATGGTGAAAGTAAAGAAGAAGAAGACAAAAGGGAATAGTTATGCGGAATAAATGATTTTCGCAAGGATTTTGGTGTATGTTTCGTTTCTGGAATGTCTCTTGAGGCATCAGCAGTAGTCCGCAAAGCATGCTGACATCCCATCTGCCTTGGTACCTCTCTTACGTTACACAAATATCCTGATGGAGCCATTCTCTTTGTTCCTCGTTAAGTCACCACAGTTTTCTGGAAAGTACTGTAAATGAGTGGAGAAAATTCTACTTTATGCACATGCTCGCACCAAGAGCCGGGAAGCTCTACAAGAGTTCTTCCACAATATATTCACATTCTGGACTTTGGTGGCTGCCCAGAAAATTCTTCACAATCGATTTGAATGAGAGCCAGGCATCTCTCATTTCTTTCCATACTTTCGTTGAATGTTGGATCTTTCATAAGTTCCTTGATCTGAATACTATCAAAACAACCTGCTCTCAGTTTTGTCCCGCTTACGCGTGGAAATTTTTCTTCTGGAAAGCGAAAGCTGTACCCTCTACATTCACTGCTTTGACAAAAGTTTCCATAATTTCAAGCTTGATATGCAGCGATGAAAGAAGAACCTTCCGGCTATCCACTAGAGCGTGATACACAAAGTTGTGGGAACCGGATTCCAAACATGACCTTACTGGCCAGTCTCGTTGTACATGGTGATGTTTGTCTTCTCTGCTATTCTGCAAACATAGGAAG
>SEYY01023173.1:7500-20774 GCA_009176605.1 Armadillidium nasatum | reverse complement strand
GGAGAATGTTCCAAATTTTACCATTAGAATACGTGTAACATGAAGCGGTTAAGTCTGGTGTCTGAGAGTAGGACAAAGAATGGATCAAACCAAATAGAAAGGCGTGTCGCTTTAGCCCTTCTTATTAGAGAATGTATACGACTTTAGAGTTCAGAAGGGCAGTGTCCATTGTAATAACGATAGTATAATGGTATAGAGAGAGACTGACACAATGATTCGACGGGCAGAAAGAGAGTGGAGAGAGCAATACGGTTAAGAAGTCAAAAAGCCCTAGATCCCACCTTTTCAAGGAGAACTGTGTGTGGAAGCACCCCAAAAGGTGTACGACTCACTCCGTACATGATCGTTCTTCCTCCATTATTTATTATTGTTAAATAATCACTGATTTCATTTCCGGACGATTAATATAAATTATTGTAGATGACCAATGTTCGTACTTTCTTTGAATTAAGAGTGATTTTTCTCAGGCCTCTGTTCTGCATTTTCTACCCTTAGTTTATGTCATTTCATCACCTATTCATTTTTATGTCAAAAACTCAACATATAATATATATTGGTTATACGAGGGCGGGCCTGGAGAAGTCGGCTTTCGATTTTTCTTGCCTATCTAAGCAGATTCTAGAGCCTCAAAAATTATTCCTCTGTCCTTTGCTCAGAGTAGTTTTTCCACGCACTCTAACATTTTTGGAAATACCAAAATACAAATCAAATTTTTCTGTGCCCTTATTTCATATTATTGTATTTTTTCGATCATTCTAGGATGAACATTTTATTTCTCTCTTCCTAATTTCGCAAACCTCTATGAATTAAAATAGAGAAACGCTTTAGATTTTCTTCACATCTATCTATTTTTTTTTATTTGACTGGAAACGTTCATACTTGTATATAATACACATATTTAAAAGTGAAATCTGGGGCTTTCAAAATCAACTTTCCCATTTTCACTTGCTCTTTTCAGTTTTATTCTACCATTACATTATTATCATTACATTATCTATTTATAACAATGGATGTTACAAATGTGAACTCTTGATTTTGCACAGCTTCTCTTTAATGTAAGTATCGTTAATTGCCTTTCTTTATCTGTAAAGTTCCAAGAATATTTAACATGTTAGAAATACTCATCTCTTTATGCACTCTGCTGGTGTAATCTGTAGCTCTCTTTCACCTTCTATTCTTTGATTTGTTCACTTGCAAACTCCATAGTATTAGTATTTAGCCGATTTAGTTTTAGCTATAAGTTTTCTCTTCTTTGGTTGATGTCCTGTGGACCACCATCCATTTTTCTTCAGAGCAACTACTAATAAGGACCTTAAGTAGACGTTTAGAGCTAAGCACTTATCATTATCACATATATTAATCATTGTCATTATCATATCTGCTAATATTTTAAAGATATTTTCATTGTTATTATCATATCTGTTAATATCTAAGATATTTAATTAAACTGTAAGACTTAACTGAAATTTGTAATTAAAATACGCATTACAGTAGGGTTTAATTAAGATGAAATGGGAAAAATTCACCGTGATCTAAAACAATTATTTTATTTAATTGATAATCTTTATTATCCGTAAGAGCTCTTTATAAGCTTTATTAATAAACAAAACTGCTTAGACAGTTCTCGACTTTTAAATATAAAGAAAACATTACTGCACGAAAATTTGGGAAGTTTTTTTACTTCTAAAACCTTTAGCGAAAGCTATACTGAGCCTTTTCACTTGATATGAATATTTTTTGATACCATAGTAAATCTTCAGAAATAATTTAGATTTAAACCCTGTTTACAAAGAAATAGTTGTAGAAATTGGAAACTTTATTTAAATAAGAAAAATTTCATATATGGGAAATAAAATATGCTGGTTCCGAATAACAAAGGATGAGTAAAAATCATAGGAAATATGATAGGTTTATAATCTTAAAATTTCATAAATAATAAGCGTATATTTTTAAAAGCAAACAGGATTGCTTAAAATTTACCGACAACAATTCACCAACATACTCATATTAATGAAATAATAATAAATAATAATAATAATAATAATAATAATAATCAATAATAAATTTAGTTTGAAATTTGCTTCCAATCTTCCAGAAGGTTTTTTTTTTTACTTCGTATTCTGACCGGTTTTCGTCCTCCAACTTTGGGACAAATCATCAGAGCATCTTGAGTTCTAGAAGATGAATGATTAATTTTAAGATGTTAGGCCAAAAGTTTTAATATCAATTTTATAAATTTTGAAAAATCATTAATAAAGTTATGAATTTAGTTTTCGAGCTTCACATGAGAAGTTTCAAATTTAGAATGATAAGGGTAAAAGCTGGTATGTCCACCCATCTGTCAATAATCAGTCGCGTAACCAAGTAACAAATGATTACAATATGTCGACGTACAGTCAGATCACTTTTCGGGTAAGACCAAGTTCGCCAATATCTCGACTTTACTTATTACAATCGCTGGATTGGACGCGGGCAAACCGTGGATGGTCACGGTCTCCCCGACCTTAACCCCTTGATTGTTATTTGTTGGGACATCTGAAAGTCTTCGCGTACAGGAACTCTGTTCCGGATGTTAATACTCTTCGGCAACGAATCGTCGATCTGTGCTACTACATTCGTACGCATACTGATGTCTTCCACTGTTCAGACGAGTCGAAGCTTGCATTATTCAGACAAATGGGTCTCATTTCGAACGCCACCTATGAGTGGGATTGTGATGCATACCACCGCCACCTGCCTCGTATGTTAATAAATAATATTGCAACATTTGATGTTGTTTTCCTATGTTTGTTCATACGGGTGTGGCATTTCTTTGCCCTATGCTTCATCTCTATCGTGTATTTCCCGAATATATGTATTTAAGGGAACATTTTTCCCCAACAGCGTTTCGTTCTTCACGACGTTTGTCGGTTTACTTACTATTCTTCCTATATGTATGTAAAAGTTAATAAGATAATTTTAGGATAAGACACAGCTAGAGAAAGAGCTAATTTTAGATGTAATAGCCACAATAATCGATAGTAACTTACCAAAAGAGGGTACGAGTTTTCGAATTTTATCCAAATGTCAGCTGGTTTCAAAAAGTTGTGACTTAAGATAACTAAAACCTACCCAAATCCAGAATATAATGGCATTTATATAGTGATTGTGATTCTTTCTTGTAATAGCTCGAAATAAGCAATAATCCTCATTAAGAAAGTAAATGCCTAAATGTGGAATGATTTACCGAATTATTAATTTTGCGTATAAATGCATGCCGTGCTGTGTGCATTTGCAAAAGTTAATTCATTTTAACAACTTTTCATACAGTTATTAGTTATTACGTACTACTTGAATCTTTTTTTTTTTTTTAATTTCAATCAATACATATTTATTATAAAATCCATTTCATTTCCGTTCTAAGTATTCAGAATTTGTTCTAAATTCAAGGTATCTATTTTGAAAATAAACAGTGGCAACTAGGACATTCGGTATGCCCGATAATTAATCGGCTTTGGCAATTTGCCGAATTAATCGACATGCCAAAGCCGAAATTTCGATGCATCCCTATATATATATATATATATATATATATATATATATATATATATATATATATATATATATATATATATATATATATATATATATATATATATATATATATATATATACGTAGATCTTCGATCATGGCCAAGTTTCAAAGTTTGAACACGTAATGTGGAACGTTCATAAAACTGTATTAGATTATCGAAGACAAACCAAACATTACCTAAACAATTGAACATCATAGATGTTGAACCTGGGATGGCCTGAAGGGCAGTATTTTGTCTGCCTGGAAGGACGGCATATACCCTATTTGGTGAGGTCGGCTTTCAAAAGTAAAAACAAAATCCTAACCAATTCGATAAGTATCTGCGTATCTGTGAATTGATCATGTCGGTGAACTGTGCATGACCATGACTTGTTTCGGTAAATTTTCCAGACAAAAAAAAAAATATTGATTCTTAATATAATATAATAATAATAATAATAATAATAATAATAAAAATAATAATAATAATAATAATAATAATAATAATAATAATAATGTACTATATAGATAGACAAAAAACATGGCGTGCAGGCATAATTGTTTCCACTTCCCATAATTTTCACCTAACTTTATTTAAATAATTTTTTTTTTAAAAATTTCATTTTAAATTTTAAAATTTAATAAAACTCGCAAAATCAGGACCGAATTCCATTACAGAATGCAGCTCTATAATAAAAAAAGTTGATTGTAGTTTTTTTTTATTTTTTTATTTTTTTTTTTACAGATCACCATCACTCACGGGCAGAGCCCTTTCAAGGAGGGGCATATAAAATGGCTATATATATATATATATATATATATATATATATATATATATATATATATATATATATATATATATATATATATATATATATATATATATATATATATATATATATATATATATATATATATATATATATATATATATATATATATATATATATATATATATATATATATATATATATATATATATATATATATATATATATATATATATATATATATATATATATATATATATATATATATATATATATATATATATATATATATATATATATATATATATATATATATATATATATATATATATATATATATGATAATTTAAATGGTAATTCCCAAGAGAATCCTACAATTCTAACGGGAAGCTGGAGGCGAGGAAAAAAATAAAAAAAAGAAGAAGAAGAAAGAGAATATGCGATTGACTTTGTTCCTCACAAACGTTTTGTTCTAGACTGAATAAACGCTAAACAAACTTCGTTGTTTGCTTCTGGTTTTTTGCTTCCTTTGAAATTGTTTACTCTCTTCTACACAGCAATGATATAATTAAAACAATGGCATTCACTTGTTTGAATATTTTGCAGTTTTGTTTAACGTTTTTCTCTTTAATAGGTTTTTTAATTTGTTTATATATATATATATATATATATATATATATATATATATATATATATATATATATATATATATATATATATATAATATATATATATATATATATATATATATATATATATATATATATATATATACTTAATCATCTACTTGTAAAACTTCATTTGTGAATCAGAAGTCTTTAAAGATTATAAAATGTAAATAAGTTTATGCTTCAAAGTTTGTCTTAAAAGAAATTGAAAAGGATAGCCACATCTTGTATTTTTTTCCCCCGTGTCTTACTTTCTTTATCAAAGTGTCCAAGAAAATTTAAGTGACTTGATTTTATATTCTCTTTGCTTCACAATGCCAATTGTTGAGATCCCTTCTCCTTTGTTTGCTTGGGAACTGAAGTCTTGAGTTCTGCATACTTAATGTAAAGGAGAAAGCCAGTGATGTAGCCCTAATGTTATTAAATGGGTAATTGCCTATATATATATATATATATATATATATATATATATATATATATATATATATATATATATATATATATATAATATAAATAGTATAGGGAGCACTTTCGACCGGTGCCAGATTTAGCTACTTTTCAAAAAATCTGGCAACCTAAGCCAAAACGGGATTTTGATTTGCAAAGCAAATCACTTCAAATTGACCTCACGCTCTTTCCTGACACCATTTTGGGGGTTCAACCCATTGAAATTGGCTCGAGTCTGGGGAAGGGGCCCCCGCGGGGGCCCCGTGAACCTCCCAAAAATGGTATCAGGAAGTTGCCTGAGTTTGCAAAATCGCTGCGTTCACCTCACTCTCTTTCCTGACCATTTTCTTTGCGGTTCAGTCCTGCTGAATTTGCTCGAATCCGGGGTCCAGGGGTCCGTGAACCGGCAAAGAAAATGTCAGGAAGGTCCCTGAGAATGCAGGATTGCACGCAAATGCAGAAAAGACCGTTTGGGACAGGTTGCCCGATTTTTTGAAAAGTAGCTAAATCTGGCACC
Organism: Armadillidium nasatum; assembly: GCA_009176605.1. Lineage (NCBI taxonomy): Eukaryota > Metazoa > Arthropoda > Malacostraca > Isopoda > Armadillidiidae > Armadillidium > Armadillidium nasatum. The sequence continues at coordinate 14,819 of SEYY01023173.1, read as the reverse complement.
TGTCGAAAGTGCTCCTATATATATATATATATATATATATATATATATATATATATATATATATATATATATATATATATATATATATATATATATATATATATATATATATATGAAATTGAAGAGAAGCAGTAACATTTTGAACATCATTTATTAATATCTTCAACGTTTCGAGGAAACACTCTATTCTCATCTTAAGGAAATAAGTAAATAAGCAGGATCACAACATATATATATGAAATACTAAAACATGCACCTAAAAAAAATTTCATTTTGACGTTATCAGAGAACTGGTGAGAGAAATTCAATTCATACTAGAACTGTGGGGAAATAAAAAGTTGGTAGGGTAGTTGGTTTCTTCTAAATGTAAAAGGAAAGGAAAATAAATACGGAAAAACAGTATATCCATACACACATATAAGCACATCTTAAAGAGATTATCTAGTTTAGGTTAGCTTTAAAAAGATATGCAGAACACTGAAAACAAATTTTCATTAAGTCACGATAAAGCTAACAAGTTATATAATGTTAAAAAGAACGAACCTATTGAAATAATGTTATATTAAGAAGAGTAAAAGAAATTGAGTAAGTACCTACTAACACTGTCATATAGGAGTTTGAAAAATATCAAAAGAGAGAAGTATTTAGAGTAGTTCTGAGAATGAGATACTAGTTATGAATACATAGTTTAAAGTTCTATCCATGACATCTGTAAAAATGAAAGAAGAGCGTAATATTTCTGCTACAGCTTACTTTATTAAAGAAAGATGAGGTCCCAAAGACATATTGTACTCTGGATAGGTTAGATTACGTTGTTTGAATGTTAGGAAAGATGAAGCATGAGGAAGACAACTGGGCGATTGGTGGCTATCACAAGATTCCTACCATTGGTATTTTGAGACACCATAAATAATAATACTATGGCTTATTCAGATTAAATATAACTGTAGAGGGTTGTTAAGAGAAACTTAAGATCTGAGGTACAGCCTTTTTTTTTTATAGAAAGATGATGTTAAAACGACAAACGAGAACAAAGTTAGGTTATGTTGGTTTGAAAATGTTAGAAAAAGGAAGAGAGAAGGAAACCTCTGAGAGAAATAGATATACTATAGAATGTACTAAATTAGATCAGCTTACAGTTATTCAAATAGCTGGTTAGGTATGGTTAGGTTAGTCAGGAAAGGTTACATTTACTAGGTGTACATTACTGATTGGTTAGGTTAGTTGAGGATCAATTTGTTACGTATGCATTTATTGGTTGATTAAGTTGAGTAAGGTTAGATTAGAATAGTTTGAAAATGAAAATGTGTTTCTTGAAACATGAGATGGAGATGTGATGCTGAATTTTATATATTATTTATAAAAACACGTTTCATGATTTGTGAAAATATCGAAACATTATTAATTCTCTATATACCTACTTTTTTCATGTCGAAACATATAATTCTGTCAAAATTATTGGAATATTAGTATAATTGTATCCTTTCAACGTGATGTATGCTCGTGTTCAGTGTATCACTGTCTTTATAATGGTAAATTTTATGTAATTGTCATATAAGTGCAGATAATCCCCCTAAGGTTTAATGCTTGAAATAGTTAATGATGAAAAATTACAAATCGCAGCAGAATAAAAACATGAAAATAACTGTATTTTCATGCTTAACATGAAATGTTTACATCGTATTTGAATGTTAGGTAATGTCTGGTTAGTCGAGGTTACGTCAGGAAGGCTTAATTTTTTAGGTATGCATCTATTAATTGGTCAAGTTGAGTATTGTTAGGAATGGTATGATTAGGTTATATTAGTGAAACCCTTCACTGTTATTTTGACATCATGAAATAATAATAATAATAATAATTCCTAAAAGTAATATTTCCAATCAGATTAAAATAGGTCAGAATAAGTTGAACATATTTGTAAATGACAGGGTTGGGTTGTGATGAGTAATGGTTGAGACAGTGGTCTTCTTCAGGAAGATATGAGTTTCCATCCTTCAATGTCACAAGGAAGATCGAAAAGGTTAGCAAATATTTACCTGGCATAAAAAAGGAATTCAGTAATAATGAGTATATATATATATATATATATATATATATATATATATATATATATATATATATATATATATATATATATATATATATATATATAATTGTGAAGTTGTAACTGTTATTTGTTTCGTGAACTTTGCGGGGCTTAGTGTCGCTTAATGTTTTGTAGTAATAACTGGTGATTGACTGAATATCGTAAGTTTGTGTTCTGTTTGCGTGAAGTTCGGTTATTCTCTGTGAAATATTTTGGTAAGTACAGTAAAGTACGGTAATAGTATATCGTGAAATTATATATATTTAAAATGTTATGTGTTTAAATTCGTGTTTTTTTTTGTTTTTTTTTTTTTAATTAAGGAATTTTGATGTTACATTATGCGCACATTACTTATCACGTATACAAGATACACAGTTTTATATAAATGAAATGTTTTTGAAATGGTAATTTTAATTTTTTTAAGTAATATTTAGTAAAACATGTATAAAATATTCAATAAAAAAACTTTTTGCTATTAAAAATTTCCTGTTTTTTAAAAAAATTAAATGAAATTAATATTTTTAATTGTTTATCTTTAAAATAGACTTATTTTACTTATGCTTTGGAGTAAATAAATAATGTGTGCAAAAATGTATTTATGCTTGCGTGTATTTTTGGCAAGTTGAGTATGACGAATATTGTTTTTTGCTAAAATATCTTCACCATGTAGCTAAGATGCCTATTCCTGGAAAGTAAATGAGCTTATGGTGACGTATGTATGTGTTTGATAGTAAGTCGTATCCTAGGTTGAGGTATTAGAGAATGTATTTCTATCGTGTGCTTATGGATGAGTGTTTGTATGTGAATAATATTAAATAAAAACAAAGCTAAAAATGATAAAGAGCACTAAAAGGTTGCGCGAGTGAATTTTGCCTCTTTGAAATTTTCCAAACTTGGACATACCTAACTTGTACCAGTACAAAATGATGATCGTAGAGCAACTGACGCTTCCTACTAACTTATAGGTCACCTATCACATGTGACACATGAGCACCTGTAACGCCTCTTTTATTTCGGGGAGTTGATGTCTGTCATATTTACCCATTTTCCTATCTACTGTTTCCATATTTTTGTTCGACCCCTGACTATATATATATATATATATATATATATATATATATATATATATATATATATATATATATATATATATATATATATATATATATATATATATAATATATATATATATATATATATATATATATATATATATATATATATAATTTTACTATAAAACATGAAAATTTGATTTCAAGTTTATAGTTATACGAACAAGTTATAAATTTTCGAATACATATCTATTTTAATTTAACATGAATAGACAAAAATACTATTAAATAGAATAGAGTGAAAAAAGATGCAACATATTATATATTTTACTAGTTTGGAAATTTTATTTTACAGGTATATCCTACTGAATATAAGTGCTATCATGCCGAATAGATGGATTCTGAAAACAGACCATATAGCAACCGGATGTTGGGCCATCCCTATATATATATATATATATATATATATATATATATATATATATATATATATATATATATATATATATATATATATATATATATATATATATATATATATATATATTGTTTCCTGTGGTGGGTAAAGGTCGGAGACCAAAAAATTTTCACTAGATGTGGGAAATTACCTGAATCAAGGCATTAAAAGCCAATATTTCTCGATACATGGCTTTTAAAGATGCTCGAGCCAAAGGAAATTGAGGAAAAATGATAAAGGGAATGTGTTCCAGACTTTATCAGAACAGTAAGTGTAGGATTGTAAGTCTGAACATTGCAGAATTCTGGATTCATAAAATTGGAAAGAGAAAGGGTGATAATGGATTGAAAGGTGGGTCCCTCTAGCCCTTCTCAGTTTAAGAGGTATACGACTGGAGCGTTCAGAATAGCCGTGTCCGTTGTAAGATCGATAGTATAGAGAGAATGATTCGACAGTTTGACTGGCAGAATAAAAGAGTTTGTGAGAAAGGAAGTGTTAATAAAGAAAAAAGTACTAGACTCTACCTTTTCAAGGTAGTTATGTGAGTGGAATCGCTCCCAGATGCGTGAATCATTCTCCATACAGGGGCGAACGACAACCCTATAAAGAGCAAGCAACTAGGGAGGTGAAAATATTTTGAAGGTACCCCAGAACACTTAATCTATAGGAGGTGAGGCTCTATCGGAGGTTTTCGATATACCTATCTTCACCTCTTTCACGAAAGTAAGTATCAGTCACTCATATGAAAGTCAATAAAGTAGAGCTGCAAGTACGATTAGCTGGTACCGTTTGCCAAAAATGCCTCGACGCCGTAGGTGGGGACTTTCTTGTGGAAAACCTGAAGAAATAATATGAGATAAGAGATAAGAAGGTAATCAGAGGAACTCAGAGAAGAAAAGAGTTTAGCAGAAAAAGGAGAAGGATTTAATAAGTTGTAATTTTAAATATTAAAAGTGAGTGAAATGTGTGTATAAAAAGTAATGCCTAAACATTCCTGTGTTCGAAGGATTCATCGATATCTTCCTTAATACCCCATATGCTCAACTCTACTTAAATTTTACCTTTCAATCTATTGTCAAATTTCTTTAATGTAACGACAGTAGTTCCTGTACACGTGATCAAACGAACATTTATAAATAGATTATGATGGGTGACTAGTATTTTTAATGTTATTTTTATATTTATATTAGTTTTTTATATAACAAGTTCCCTAATCTACATATTTTAATTTTGAATTCTAACATAATAATCCTTATGCTGTTATTAATACTCTTAATATTTACAATGAATTATAATATCTGTTTAAGTGCAATTAGCAATTCAGTTTAAAAAAAAAAAAAAAAATACAAGAATCATTTTAAATTAATATCGATTTCTATCTTCCAACTGTCTCCTTCCTGCCTCCAAGAAAACTTATTCTCAGTTACAAACATACAAAGCGCCGACACTTAATCGAAAGACGAAGAAAAAAGGGCTTCAACAAAATAGAATTAAAAAAATAAATAAATAAATATCTCTTCTTTGTAGAAATTACCCCTTTGATGTTCGTGTATTTGTGTTTGTGCTTGTCTGTGTGCGTGTGTGTATGCAAGGATTAGTGAACTCACAGGAAATAAAGCTTTCAATGTTATGGAGCGAGTGCTTATTTAAAGATCTAACCCTTATCTATCATTATTTTGAGAAAGAAGAAAATCGATCGACCCCTTTTTTTTTGGGGGGGACCCTACAGTCCTTGTATTTTTCCGACTTTTTTCACGAAATATTTCGTAAAATATTTAATTTTCAATATTTTCTTTTCTTTATCTTTTAAACGTTTGAGAACATTTGTAGCTCTCCGAAAAGGTATCAACCAATGATATACGCCTTGGCGTTACCATATTCTTCTATGTTGAAGCAAGATAAAATTATAAATTTTTATTTTTGTTATATTTTTGATTATAATAGAACCGCATTATTCTGTATATATCTATAGGTATTTAGTTTGTAGAAATCGATCGAGAATTTTTAGCAAACATTATTTATTACAATGGATTTTTACAAATCTTATTTAAGATTTAAAATTAAAATTTCATTTTTTTTATAATTGCCAGATGTCGCTAATTTAAAGTCCAAATGACCTTGAACTGGCAAAGCTTTTTAAGGGAGACTATAACGAATTTTAAAAATTTAATGCACATTTAGAAAAAGAGAATGTACTTACCTGTTAAAAAATAATTAAATATATTTTTTCCTTATTATATATAGATATATATATAGTATATATATATATATATATATATATATATATATATATATATATATATATATATATATATATATATATATATATATATATATATATATATATATATATATATTCTAATTTCTTTTATCGTTGGTAAATAATTGATTAAACCAACAGAACTTTAAAAGCTAAGAGGCGGAAAATATTGTTCAAATGATTGAAATTACGAATCCAAACAAGGAATATATTGATCAAAAGAAAACCGTCTTTCCCTGTTTCTCCTTCTGTTCTACTCTCTCTCTCTCTCTCTCTCTCTCTCTCTCTCTCTCTCTCTCTCTCTCTCTCTCTCTCTCTCTCTCTCTCTCTCTCTCTCCCTCTCCCCCCCTTTCTCTCTCCTGGTAAACTAACAGAGACACACGCAGATGATACTCTTTCCTTCCGTTTTAAAAGAGGTATTAAATTCAAGATAAATTTAATTTCTTTATTTGCTTTTGTCTTATTTACAAAGAACCTTTTTTTTAAAGTTAATTTTACGCTTGAAGAGTAATTTAGGATAAGCTTCCAATAGACTTTGTGACACCCTTTTATGTGTGTGTGTGTATATATATATATATATATATATATATATATATATATATATATATATATATATATATATATATATATATATATATATATATATATATATATATATATATATATATATATATATATATATATATATATATTGTATTTTAGGAGAAGACCACACTCAAGCATAATATATTACAATTTTTAAGTAAAATAGCTTAGTTATTTAAGTAGGCAATAAAGATGACAAGAAACTGAAAAAATTTTATAAAAATAAAATATTTCAAAGATTCATTTCAAAAATTGCCCATTGAAAATGAACATAATAAATGGAGAAACATAATAATTTAAAAAAAATAATAATAATAATAATAAAAAAAAATAGAAGTATATGACAAATTATGTTGAAAATTGTCAATTTTTCTTTTTTGATTCTAAATGCAACTTTTGTGAAGATTTTTATAAATAACGAAGTATGAAAGGTTTTTGTTGGGCGTGTAAAATTTTTAATATTTATAATTGGCTCGTTTTAGTTCCGTTAATCATCCTCTACTCTGATGAGGAACTGTTGTTTTTATTTCATTTTTTTAAAATCATCTTAAGCAAATGTTAATTAATTTTAACTGTTCAGTTTTTTTTTTAAAAAGTGTTTTATGTTAATTGTAAGAAGTAATTTAATAATCATTTACGTGATGTTTAGTAAGGGTAAAAATAAGCCAACTTATTTTATATTACATGAAGAATTGCTACATGAAGCTTTGTAGAGCATATTTATAAGTTACATCTCATCATTTAACATTAAGTGTGTGGGATATGTTTAAGAAAATCCTGCTCTGAAAAGTAAATCTGTGACTCTTACTACGATTCTGTGATTCTTAGTTCCGATTCTGTGATTCTTGGTTCCGATTCTTTGATTACTGGTTCCGAATC
>SEYY01023172.1:37500-38689 GCA_009176605.1 Armadillidium nasatum | reverse complement strand
GGCCATTTGGCCGATATTTTGTTCCATACATAATTGAACCATACCATATTATCATAATAAAAAGAAATGACAATAAATTCCTAAGTAATTTGTGTTTTATTCAAAATCAACATCGGCCCTTAAAATTTAACCACCCTATATATATATATATATATATATATATATATATATATATATATATATATATATATATATATATATATATATATATATATAAATTTCATTACTGCAATGAAAAAATCCATTAGGCAAAAAGAATAATAAAATATGAGTAAGAAAGCAAACTAAACTCAAAAATTCATAAAAGCCATAAACAAACCCATACACACACATATACATACATACACACACACACAAACACACATACATACATTACACACACACATATATATATATATATATATATATATATATATATATATATATATATATATATATATATATATATATATATATATAATTGAGAGAGTGTGCGTGGGTTTGTGTAAACAATTGCATTAAATGAATTGAAAAAAAAATTTTGAGATTTAGAAAATAATTAACTTCTTAACATATATATAAGCAAATTTAAAACAATTTAATATCCTTTATTAACTTTTTTTTGTTTGTTGATATAAAAAAAATAAATGTAATATGTATATTCCGTCTTAAGAGATATTTTATCATCTTCAGAAAAAATAATTAGAATAGAGATTCAATATATTTTAATAAAAAGAGAATTTAATTGTTGCATTTTTCATTTTTTTTTTTTGTAGCCTGAATACTGGAGATATGTTTTATACACACACACAAACACACACACATATATATATATATATATATATATATATATATATATATATATATATATATATATATATATATATATATATATATATATATATATATATATATATATATATATATATATATATATATATATATATATATATATATATAACCCAATGTACCATTAACCTATTAATAAGGCAGATTCACATTGAAGAAACATCTACCAAGATGTAGATATCACTAAATTCTCAAAGTTCCCAAGTAAGGAAAAAAAATCTATAAATGAAATATTCTGAAAGAAAATTTTCGGATATTAGACTTGCCACCCATATTCAGGGGCGAAAATATCAATATGCATATTTGATTAAAATACAAAAACCTTAGAAGAGCTTAAACCATATTTGCCACAGAGTGTAAA
>SEYY01023172.1:15000-27500 GCA_009176605.1 Armadillidium nasatum | reverse complement strand
CTGATACGAATTGAGTAGAGAAACTGAGAGAAGTATGACGGAGGAGCTTGATGGATGAAGGAACAACATGATTATAGGTTAATGTAGATGGAACAATCTCATGATAATCTTGTTCTTTATGCTTGAGACACACTCAATCGTGGAGAAACATATTGGGAGTTATAATTCTTATGGAGTTAGTGGGCCTTATAGATTACAATAAAGTCTTCTTTTTGATTCGATACGTCCTCATGATGAAGCGGTTGTGGTTTAAGTGCCTGATTAGATGGAGTATATTGGGTGGTGGGTTAAGAATGATTAATTGCAATTAAATGCTGTATGTGTGTTTTGCATATTGTAAGGTAAGGAGAACGGCATCGAATATGAGAAGTGGTTGAGGTGAATGTACTGTGGCACTGTAAATAACAGTGGTAGTGGTGACTGGTCACCTCTGTATTTGTTTCTATGTTTATAGTCTTGTACTAGTGATGTAATACGTTGTCTCCATCAATTGCTAATTTTATAGTTAGATGTTCGTCGTATTTTTTTGGCGTACGCCGACGAATGCTTTTGGAGCGTGGTGTGAGTGGACTATGGGGTAAGGTACTATGGCAAGGGTGGAATTATTCAATTCGTTTCCGAGAGTAGCGTTGGTTTGAATAATGATATAAGGATATCACGCATCTGTACTTTTATGATGAGTAAATAATAGAGAGTATATTCATGAGTTATGTGAAAGGTTAAAATCCAAGTATTGAATGAAGCATATTGGTTAAATACAAAAACTAAGTGAATTGAATATTTGATAATTGCGAGAATGTATTGGGGAGCCGTTGCTCTTAGCGTACGGGTGTTGCCGAAGTGATGGAGGAAGGATCAACTTTGTTGTCGAGGAGAGAATATAGGCAATAATCTTATTCGGAAGAGTATAGTTGAATTTACTTCTTACCCATTGATAAGAACATATATGGCCTTTGCATATGCAAAAAAAGTGACATTTGAATATGTACATTGTATGCGCTCGCCAGCTCTTTACTTCATTGACATTTGGCGCGGAATGCTGGACAACACATACAGTGTACAAGTTAAGTAGAATACAGGCAGTCAGAGATGAAGCCCTTGAGGACGATGATAGGAAAGAGTAGAAGAGACAGAATAAGAAATGAACACATAAGAGAGAGAATAGGAGTGAGTAGCATTAGAAATAAAATAGAAAAGGCCCAACTGAGATGGTTGGGGCATCTAGAGAGAATGGAGGAGGGGAGAGTGGCGAGAAGATGTTGGGAGTGGAGACCAGTGGGCAGAAGACCGAGAGGAAGACCTAAGAAGAGGTGGAAGGACGAGTGGAGAAGGTGTTGGAGAGGCATCGCTTACCGAACATCTCAAGCAGATTGACGAATGGAGGGCCCAAATTCGCTGAAAAGAGAAGACACTTGGCAGAAAGCAGGTCGTTTGCACCCGGAGAACTCTGCGAACGAGTTCTCAAGCATGAAATGCCTACCTGGAAGTTGAAGTTGGAAGTTGAAGTTGATGGTAATTATATATATACCATACTTAACATAGCTATACCTCACTGATCTCAAAATATATATTATATATAATTATAATATAAATATAATATATTAATATTATTACTATATATATAATATATATATATATTAATATATATATATATATATATATAATTTAAAAGTTTTTTTTTTTTTTTTTTTTTTTTTTTTTTTTTTATTTTTATTTAAATAAATATGTGTGATATTTTCATTTTTCAACATTTGTTAATAGAGACTAACACTCTACCACTACGCCTAGCCAGTTCTTAATAAATATATATTATATAAATATTATATATATATTTAAATATTCTTTAAAATAATTTGCCCAATAAATATAATTATGAAAATAAGCTATCCCGTAGGGGATACGTTATATGGTCTTGAGATTTTGAGTTATTATTATTATTATTATATATATTATTAATTATATATATATGTATATTCATATATATATTATTTTATTAAATATTATAAATATTATTATTATATATAAACAATATATATATATAACATGATGGAAGCTACTTAATACTGGTTTCGAAGAAACGCACTAAGGCCAAAAATGAAAGGTTATATAATAATAATATTATAATATAATATTAATATAATAATAATATAATATAATAATAATAATAATAATATAATATTTAAAATAGTAGATCTATAGGGCACGCATACACTCCCCATCATCAGTTTTCATATCCCTCCTCCGTTACGCGTCCCGCATCTCCCATCACACTTATTTATTTACAATGGCTAAACTTATATTTGTTCGGGAAAAGGAAACGCACGTAAAGGCAAAAATGAAGGTTAATAATAATAATAATAAAATAATAATATAATAATAATAATAAATAATAATAATATAATAAAATACAATAAGTGATCTACTAACCAAAGAATTTATTTTTATTCTACCAGTGATTACATACCCTTTGTTTGGTTGCAACAGTTATATTGTTATTAAACAGCTGTAAAACTGAGGCTTCCTCAGATAACTACCACAAATGCTGCCTAAATTTGTCCAGAGTTACTTCAGGTATTATGGAATCAATATTCTCGATGATTTTGAAAAACAATAAACTTGATTTGACGGTACTTCCACTGGTTTTATGTAAACTTTCAGAATAAATGTATAAAAAAAGCTATAGGGACCTCGTATCTTCGTTACATAACTAAAGTTCATATCTTAACAAAAACAATTTTAAAGAATAAAGTGCTCGAGTCATGAATCGAGCTTGATGTGTAGTTCCTACAGGATGAATTTTTAAGTTCTGAGCCAAATTTCCACCCAAAAAATTATGCTTTGCTCAATAAGCTCAAGGTTATCACTTCGTAATGACCTCTTTTTAAATTCCTTATTAAGAAAGTTCAGCACTTCAGTCGATTCCTTTTCTTTGGAAAAAGTTTGCAAGAGATCTTGATCAACGTCATAATTATTTATATTAACGAGCTTCTATTTGTTTCGGAATGATTTATAAAATTGTATTTCAGGACTGTTCGTTACTTGGGGTATTTTACATTCAAATGCACTTCAAAAAAAAAAAAAAAAAAAAAAAAAAAAAAATATATATATATATATATAATATTATATATATATATATATATATATATATATATATATATATATATATATATATATATATATATATATTATATATAATATATATAATATATATATATATATATATATATTATATATATATATATATAAAATGCTGAATAGAAAATGAATATGTCTCCATTTATCAGTTGTTTAAAGTACATCTCCTCATTGATAAGACCAGTATTAGATTGCAGTTCGGTCATATAAAGAATTTGAAACTGTCTTCATTCCCCAGTTTTTATTGCATTCATTTACAGCTCTGGCCCGTTCCCTACCTGATAGTTTATAATTTTGGATTCTAATTAATGTCCATGTCGCATACGTACACATAAATATATATATAATATATAATTATATATATAATATATATATATATATATATTATATTATATTATAATATATATAATATATATATATATATATATATATATATATATAATATAATATATTAATATATTATTTTTTTTTTTTTTTTTTAATAATAATTTTTTATTTTTTTTTTTTTTTTTTAATAATAATAATTAAAGTGTTTAGTTACCAAGAGTTGAGAATAACTTTGTAGATGTAGATGTAGTCATGTTCATGTGTATGTGCAATTTTTTTCTGTTATCAAGATTATTAAATATTGCCTTTAGTGTTCAATCAAATTATACAGCAAGAATAATTTTGTATTTTATTTATAATAAAGGTTATGTTTCAAAATATTATTTATTTGAAATATTTAGAAATTCGAATATCTTTTATTCAAGTCTTCATTCATACAGTGAGAGTAACAGATAGACAGTGATTATAAGTTTCTAATTTCAGGAAACACCTTTAACGAAACCTTTATTTTGAAAGAAATCTTTTACCATCTTAAATACTTGAATTAAAAAACAATATCCTAAACATACAACTTGTAAAGCCAAAGAGATCACAAAAGTAAAATGAATTTCATCGAATAATCATGCATTTACCTTTCGGAATTCAAATTTAAATGAAAATTCATTACTTAACAAAGTTTTATTATTTGATTGTTTCTTCTCCATTGGTGGTATAAGGCTCCACCCTTAAATAATCGAGCTGTAATTTGCTTTTCGAGTCGGTTATCCATGCATACACATTATGAAGATAATGATATTAGCTGTTGAAAATATAGCATTAATTTTCAGTTATAAAAAGTAAAATAATAATAATAATAATATAATATATAATAATAGCATAATAATAATAATAATAATAATAATAATAATAATAATAAATAATAATAATAATAATAATAATATAATAATAATAATATAATAATAATAATAATAATTTATATTATTCTTATTATTATTATATAATTATAAAATTATAAAAATTTTATTATAACAATATATAAATGAATATTAATGATAATTATAAATGTAATAAAAATAATTTTTTATCATTATTATTAAATAAATAATAATATAATAATATAAATATAATAATATAATAATAATAATATAATAATAATAATATATAATAATAATAATAAAATAATAATAAAATAATATAATAAAATAATAATAATAATGATAATAATAATAATAATAATAATAATAATAATAATAATAATAATAATAATAATAATAATAATAATAATAATAATGCAAATAAGCAGAATTATACGATTTTGTAAGTAATTTGAAATTAAGAAAGGGGAAAGAAGAGGTACTCGCTTTGCAACTTAAAAAATGAAATTTTCAGCAAACAAATATCAAATATTTATTCTTTCGATGGTAGAGTAAATATTCAATTTTTTTAGTTACATGAATGGACTTATGAGACTTTTCTTAGATGAAAGTAAAATCAAATTTGAAGTTGTTTTCTGTACAATGATGATGAGAAATCTATAATACCTTTAGCACATGAAATTTGCCCTTTCTATCAATTCATGGAACTATTAATGGTTTGGGTATATTCAAATACAAAGAACACAAATAGAATATTTTTACTGATTTTAAGGTTAGGTCGTTGCTTCTTGGTTTACAGTTATAGTATTATTCAGAAAAAATGTGCTTTTTCGGGCACTTGGAATAGCAAAGATGATATGATCTACTATAATAAGCACAATTTTCATTTAGACGATAAAATGTAGCTGACTAATATGCATTCTCAGCATTTATCAGAAAATACATCTTAATTAAACTACTTTACACCACGTTTTGCTAGATGAAAATTTTTTAAAAGTTATAAATCAATATAGTATTTCAATTTTTAAATGTTAAATTCAATTTAATATTTTTACAATTCAAAGTTAGTAACTGAATTTTTCACCTGACCTAAGATTCTTGACAAGTTTTACGCATTATTATTTCCAAAATTAAATAAGATTGATCTAATGGTTTGGACGTCTTTTGATGATGTAGCTTCAACTTATCCTACTAATTACAGAGATAAAAATTACTTTGAGCTGTTTTCAATTATGATGAAGTCTTATGAAAAAATAAGGTGGGTTGAGAATATCTCATTCTGTGTTCTTAAGCTGACTTCTTTCTTATAAAACTTGATGAAAACGATGGGCATGTTTAGAGTTTTCAAGAGAAGATCTAGGTTACGGAAAAAGTTATCAAGATATCCTCGACCTTAATATGAAAATTGATTACTACTTATTTCTTCAGATGGAATTGATATGCAACGGAGAAGTATATCAATATAAAAGTTTTACTTCTCAAGAAATATTTGCTTTTCTGTCAAAAAAAATATATTATCATCGGGCTTTGAGAGAATTACATGGAATAAGCGATGCAACTCCACCAGTGAATTCAAATTATCTATCTTAAGCCAAAAAGAAAAAGTAAAAACAACCTCTTAATCACATTTAAAAAAAAAAAACAAAGGATATAAAACTAGAATTTAATTAGGTAATTAAAATAAATATAAAAATTAAAAATGAAAAAAAAAAAAAAATATACCTCAAATTTAACTTTCATAAGAATAAGCAATTTTTGAAATTTTTTAAATGTATTAATTAATTATCTCCTTAAAAAAAAAGGAAAAAAAAAAAATTCCCAGAGAAATAAATGAGCATATGTATCAGGCACTAAATAAGGAATTGAAATTAATTTAAAATTAACAATGGAAGGGAAAAATTACATATATATATATATATATATATATATATATATATATATATATATATATATATATATATATATATATATATATATATATATATATATATATATATATATATATATATATTATATATACATATATATATATATATATATATATATATATATATATATATATATATATATATATATATATATATATATATATATATATATATATATATATATATATATATATATATATATATATATATATATATATATATTAATATATATATATATATATTATATATATATATATATATATATATATATATATATATATATATATATATATATATATATATATATATATATATATATATATATATATATATATATATATATATATATATATATTTTTTTTTTTTTTTTTTTTTTTTTTTTTTTTTTTTTTTTTTTTTTTTTTATTTTTTTTTTTTTTTTTTTTTTTTATTATTTATATTATTATATATATATATATATATATATATATATATATATATATATATATATATATATATATATATATATATATATATATATATATATATATATATATATATATATGTACTATATATATATATATATATATATATATATATATATATATATATATATATATATATATATATATATATATATATATATATATATATATATATATATATATATATATATATATATATATATATATTTGAAAGTAAATGGAAAGAAAGGTAGTCTAGAAATTTCTCGTCAATCGAGCCGTGTTAATGGACAGGAATAATTGTTAAAGTTTATTCATTTCAGAGCGTTTTTCGGGAATATCGTTTTTATTGCAAATTTGTTGCATTTACGAAAATAAAGCCAATCTATATTTGTTATAGCTAATGTTATCTTCTGTAAATGTGACCCTTTCATCATTATCGTAAAATAATTACGCTTAGCGGTTCGAAAGAACACTAAGATTAGGTAGCTATATAGAGCTATGGAGCTATCTACCAAAGAATTGTATGCTATCTACTTGTTGTGCTTTTCTTTTGATGTAACTTATAAGAGATCGTGATTAGGGACATTAATTTATAATAATTTTCATAGTAAATTATTTTAATAAATAAAAATAAATATTATATTATTGAACAAGAGGCGTGCTGTAATATTTGTTTCCAGTCACCATCCTCTTATCAGACGCTTGCAATAAGTTGTAAAAATGTCAAGAAGAGAAGTTTTTCGTTTTGGTGAAACTGGCCATGAAATTACCAGTAGCAAACTTCCTTCAAAGCGAAATTGTTTAAGTATGCTTTTTTATATTATGAGATTATTAAAACTATCTATCAAAGGCCTCACTTGTTATACAGGAGTGCCTAGTGGAAGAATGCGCGAGTTCCCTATCAGAACCATTTAAAATGATAAAAAAAGCATTAAATATTGTATGCAACTTAGCAACAATTATCCAAGAGCAAGAACAGAAACATTGAATTATGCAGGCAGAGAGAAAACAAATTTAAAGAAAAGCTATATATGAATTATTTGACACCGACGTGCCAATGGATTAGAAATGAAGAAGATCTCTGAGGACAAGAAATTTTTAATATCACAAAGGAAAATGGGGCAGCCTTGGATGCATGATTAAATAGATACTACCCTTGCCGCTCGTAAGAAGAGGTCAGAATTACATAAACAGAATGAAGCTGAAAGAGAAAACTGCTATGCCAATTTTGACGTCCGAGAAAATTCACGAAATATTGAAACAAAATCTATAGATGAATACAAGATTAGCAGATTTATTTAATTTTTACGTTAATAATAATTTTCTTATAATTATAATTGTCATATATATTATATAATAAGTCCCTTCCTTATTCATCAACTGATGCCCAAATCATCTATAACAGATTAATAAAAATTCCTTTTAACCGATGTTACGAATCCTATAACTATAGAAGAGTCAGAAAATGAAGACATGGAATTGCAAGCTATTTCAAGCCAATGTAATTTGCAGTCGAATTAAAGTGATACGATTTTATTTACTGATGTAACAGCAAAGAAAAGAGCCAGAAAACGATATTTAATTGTGCGACTTTCAGCAACGCTGAGCACGTGAAAATTAAGCGATAGACATATGGAGCTGGTAGCTATTATCCGTAACTTTAGAAGCTATTTCACTAAATCTTAATGACTTTGTCATAAACAGGTCTTCTCTAAGAAGAGAGAGACAATATTTTTGCAAACAAACAGCAATTAAAATAAAAAAATTCATTTTTAGGATTGAATTTGAATTTTGCAGTAATTCACTGGGATTCGAAACTGTTTTCAGCCTCAGCTGGAAAATCTGAGATAGATCGCCTTCCAGTTATCGCTATAAATCCCAATGTCGATCAATTACTTGGAGTTTCAGAACTGACAAGAACAACCGTGCAAGAAGAATCTGCAGCAGTTTACGATACCATCTGTGACTGGGCAATAGTAGACAAAGTTGAAATTTTTGTTTTTGATACGACTGTTTCAAACATATGAAGGCTTAATGGTGCATGCACTCTTCTACAACAAAGGTTAAGAAGAAAAATTTTGTTTTGTCTTGCCGTCCATATTCTTAAGATCGTGCGAGACTATTTGTGGCGTCATCTAATCTAGAACCTATGTCAGGGCTTCATATTCAAATATTTAAAAGATTTCAAAAAGATAGCTAAAGTTAAAGAAAAACGAAATTGATGACTATGAAATGGATTCAGAGGTTTACCAAGTTCTTAAAAACTCAGCTGCAGAAATTTTAACTTCTGCAAGTACCAGAATTCAAGAAGATTTATCTCGTGAAGATTATAGAAATGTTTGAAATTTAATTTTGAAATTATCAGGTGGAATTCCATTAAACAAAATAAAATTCCATCAAAATGGAACTTATAATTTAGCTCTATGGATGGATAAAAGTATATATATGGTTTAAAAATCTTTTAATTTAGAAGACAACTTCAGTAAATTTTCCAGAAGATAATCGCTTTAAGAAAATTTGTTGCTTCATAGTGAAGTGTTTCTCAGAAGAATGGTTTTGTGCAAACAACGGGATAAGTGCTAAGGTAAACGAAGTTGTTTTTTAAGACAATTGGCGGCCTTTATTAAAGTGAACTATGTAGAAGTAGCCAGAGCAATCATTAACAAATTTCTGAATAATTTATGGTATCTTATAGAATATAGAATATGCAACTTATATATCTATGATATATATATATATATATATATATATATATATATATATATATTATATATATATATATATTATATATATATATATATATATATATATATATATATATATATATATATATATATATATATATATATATATATATATATATATCAGAGGTGGGCGTGCAAATTTTAAACTTTAGAGCGCTACTGCCAAAGCGCAAATTGGAAAAACTTAGTGTGCAAGCGCAAAAGCGCACATTTTTTTCAAAAATTTAGTCCGCAAAGTGCAAAAGCGCACATGTTCGCATATCAAATTTTTTTTAAAGTGCAAATTTAGGAGCGCAAAAAAAAAAAATAAATAAATAAAAATAAAAATAAAATTAATAAAATAAAGAGAGAGCAAGTATGTAAAGATAACTAATTTTTAAATTTTATTTGAAAGATGCAAGTATATAACAAAAAATGAGAAAGATTTTCATCTTATTTATTCAATTATCTATGATCTCTTCCTCCTCGTAGCTCTCCTCTTGCATTCTGAACAGGGTCATATTCGTTTCATAAAGATAAATTTTTCAAATTGCTGGATGCCATGGCTGCTCTCTTTGGTCTTTGAATGTTAGCGCCTTGAGTTAACAACCTCTCCACTTTCGCTGAGCTGACTAATGGGGTATTATACTTAATAAACAAGTTCACCCAGACCTCTTGGTATTCATACTGAAACAGGTTCCTAGTGAGAGGGGTTCTGTGGTGATCATTTACTGACCCCCAGCTATCCAAGGTTTATCACAACTTCTCCTCCAGATGTGTCTCCTGGATACATTGGGTCATCAGTTTCTGAAATATTTAGAAATGGTATCAAGAATTCAAATTTTTTTAACTTTCATATGAACATTATTTCAGCGTATTTTGAATGCATACGTATAAATTGTATATATATACACTAGTGATGGCATCCGCATCCGCATCCGCATGCGCATCGCATCCGCATCCGCATTTTCGAAAATTCAACATCCGCATCCGCATCCGCATCCGCATTTTCGAAAATTCAACATCCGCATCCGCATCCGCATCCGCACTTTCGGAAATTCAACATCCGCATCCGCATCCGCATCCGCACTTTCAAAAATTCAACATCCGCATCCGCATCCGCATCCGCACTTCTCCAAAATTCGACATCCGCATCCGCATCCGCATCCGCAAATTAGAAAATATGACATCCGATCCATCACTAATAATATATATATATATATATATATATATATATATATATATATATATATATATATATATATATATATATATATATATATATATATATATATATATATATATATATATATATATATATATATATATATATATATGCGAATTGTAGATCAAGAGTGAGGGTGAAGAGAGAACTATCGGATTGGTTTAGCATAGGAGTGGGATTGAGACAGTCGTGTGTAATATCTCCATGTTATTTAATCTATTGATGAATAGTTTACTTAGAAAAATGGAGAGAGAAGGGAAGAGTATTACGTTGAGAAATATGGAGGGTGAATGTGAAGTGAATGTTTTACTTTTTGCAGATGATGCGGCATGTGTTGGTGGCAGAATCTGGAGAAAAGATGAGAATACTTGTGAGAGAGTTTGAAGGGAAATGTGCAAACACGAGATTGAAATTCAATCCAGCGAAGAATAAAGTTATGAGGATTGGAGGTGGGGATGAGGAAATGTGGAGGGAGGAATTGGTTTGTAGAAGTGTGAGAATGGAAACTTGAGGAGGTGAATGAATTCAAATATCTAGTAATGTTGGGTGGAAGGTAAGGGTGGGACGGAAAAAGGAATAAAGAACAGAGTGGTAGAAGGAATGAAAGTATTGGGGGGCCTAAGAAAAGTATGGAAGAAAGGAAAAATTTCGAAAGAAATAAAGATAAGAATGTTTGAATGTATGTGTTCACCTTCTGTATTGTATGTGTGTGAAACATAGACGATAAGTGCTCGGTCGAGAAAAAGTTTCAATGTCTTTGAGATGAAAGATTTGAGAGCGATATATAAATTGAGAAGGATTGATAGGATTAGAAATGAAAGAATAAGGGAGATGTGTAAATGGAAGAAGGGTGTAATTGATAGAGAGGAGGAGGATGTGCTAAAATGGTTTGGACATATGTGAAGAATGAAAGAGAACAGAATGGTTGGCAAGGTACGTAGATCCGATGTAGATAGGGGAAGGGTAGGGGGAGGGGAAGGCCGAAGTGGAGATGGATGGATGGAGTGAGAGTGATTTTGATGGAAGGAATTTGAGTTTAGACGAGGGTAGAAGATTTGTGGAGACAGAGATGGAGGGAGGTGGTGAAAGCGTTGAAAGGTAAGAATAGTTATGTTTGTAAGGGAATTGTGGCGGGCACCACCTCACGAAAGTGGGAAAGGTGATAGTGTATATATATATATATTAATATATATATATATATATATATATATATATATATATATATATATATATATATATATATATATATATATATATATATATATATCCGCATATATATATATATATATATATATAATATATATAATTAACATCCGCATCCGCATCCTCATCAAAATTAACATCCGCATCCGCATCCGCATCCTCATCAAAATCAACATCCGCATCCGCATCCGCATCCGCATTTTCGAAAATTCAACATCCGCATCCGCATCCGCATCCGCACTTTCGGAAATTCAACATCCGCATCCGCATCCGCATCCGCACTTTCAAAAATTCAACATCCGCATCCGCATCCGCATCCGCACTTCTCCAAAATTCAACATCCGCATCCGCATCCGCATCCGCAAATTGGAAAATATGACATCCGATCCATCACTAATATATATATATATATATATATATATATATATATATATATATATATATATATATATATATATATATATATATATATATATATATATATATATATATATATATATATATATATATATATATATATATATATATATATATATATATATATATATATATATAACACAAAAGATGCTTAAAGTTTGTTCCAAATTATAAAAATAACTCACCTTAAATGGGTCCATTTCAGACTCAGTCCCATCACC